>BMAO01014718.1:0-191986 GCA_019973975.1 Trichonephila clavata | reverse complement strand
CTCATGTACTGCTGTCCTAATCGCATAACCGAACTCTTGCAGAAATTGATCCCAGTTAGTGTGATTATCCGCGACAAAACTCGAAATCATTTTTAAAAGAGTGCGATTAACTCTTTCTGTTTGATTAGCTTGTGGACGATATACCACAGTTTTAACGTGTTTTATGTGCAATCTGCGACATACTTGCTCAAAACTTCGGATATCATTTGGGGCCATTATCGGTAATTAACTTTGCAGGAGCTCCATAACGCGCAATATAATTCTCAAAAATGCATTGGCGATTGCTTTAGCCGAAGCTTTCCTTAAGGGAACTATTTCAACCCATTTAGAAAATTATCTGTAATTACTAAAATAAATCTATAGCGTTCTGGACTAGTTGCAGGGTATGGGCCTAACAAATCTAAAGACACGATTTCATTCGGAAATTCGTTATTATCGGAATTAATTGACCAGCTGGTAATCCGTTTTTATAATTAATTTTTTGGCATTGGTCGCAGGTTGCTACATATTTATAAATGTATTTCCTCATGTACGGGAAATAACACGCGTCCTTTAATTTTAAGTAGGTTTTCTTTTTGCCTAAATGACCTGCCATAGGCGCGTCATGAAATTCTCGCATAACATCTTTACGTAATGTTTTAGGTATAAATACTTAATTTCACCTAGTGTGGTTGTATATTTTGCATAATATAGCAAACCGTCAACGATTTTAAAGTCATTGGACCAATTTCTGCAGATCGATTCATTAACAGAACTATCGTCCGGATTTTCAAGATACTTCATTATATGACCTAGCTCCGGGTCATTTCTCTGTTCCTCTCTTAACTGTTCTAGAAGATAATACTAACGATCTAATCACCGCACAAGACACCTTTGGTTCTTCATTACTTTCTAACGGGTTTCTAGACAACATATCAGCCACTTTTTCCGTTTGCGAATCCGGAATGATTAACGATTCAGACAGGAAATCAAAACTAATCTTCGCATGTGACATGAAATCAATACCTAGGATGCATGGATATTGCATCTCAGCAATCACATGAAATTTCCATAACTTCGAAAATTCTCTTATTTTAATTCTCAACTCAACTGTGCCTAAATTTCTGCATTGTGACCCTTGAGCTGTAACTACTTCAGCTAACGATTTTTTAATAGGACAGAAAGAAAAATATGACCGGTACGTTTTTTCTGAAATAAACGACTTTTCCGCACCTGTATCCCAGAGCGCTTTTAAAATGTATCATGCAAAGAATCGGCACATACGGAAGTTCAACTGGTGATAATCGCAATGAATTAAGTCTAATTCTATTAGGAGGATTTGACTCAATACGATCTCTTTGAGAGTTTAAATTGGCATTTTCTTTGCCTTTCGCTGTTGCAATCAACACGCCTCCAATTCTGCTTTGCTGAATCATCATTAGGACCCTTCCTAACCACCATCCTACGGTTCTGATACCGGTCTGTTTCTCTGATTTGGCTGATTGTATCGATTTCCACCCTCGAATCCTTGATTTTGATAATTACGACGAGAAAAATTATTCGCACCCCTGCCTAGTCCTCTTTGATCATTTTGACTATTTCCGACCCCAGTATCTCTCCAATTTCTATTATTCCTTCTTTCCTCAGGATTCTACTCACATCCCAACTTCGTCTAGCAAAATTATTACTCGAACCCTGGTTTTCCCTGCAACTATGACGTTCCTCATACCGATCACCAACTCTATCAATTGAGTTTTCGTTGTGGGGTTTCGAACTTCTAAATAATCCATTATTTGGGGTTCTAGTCGCATTACTATGTGATCAATCAATTTTAACTCATCATAATTCAAATTCAGGGTTTTATGAATTTTTAACAGCTGAAAAATAAAGTCTGACGGGGCTTGACCTCTTCGTTGTTTTGACGAAAAAAACTGAGCTTCTAGCTCTGATTTATTCCGTATTACCGGAAAACTATCTGATAATTTCTTTTTAAGTGTTGCAAACGCAGTCGCTTCTTCATTTACACACTCGAAGCCGATCACCTCGAACCAGTCTAACGCTCTCCCAATTAAATGACCTTTTAAATATGCGCATGATAGATTCGCCGGTATTTCATAGTAAGCTATATTGTCATCGATATTATTGATAAACTCAGACACATTTTCTTTACCCGAAAAAAATAACTCCGGCAAAACTCTAAATCCTGCACCTGCTCTTAATTCCGGTATTTCGTTTGGGCGCCAGTGTCGTAGTCTCTCACTACCCCTAGGGTTATTAATTTCCCTTTGCACATTAACTACATTTGGATATGTCGGATTCATAATTAATGACTACGCAAATAATAAATCAGTTATTTATTATTTCCTTATGATAGAAATACACAATTAATAATCAAACTTTAAGAACAACAAATTATCATGGAGTGAGATCAGAGTTCAATTATGAACGACGGAATACTAACTGATACCACGAGGGAATTAACGCATACAATCGAACTACGCATTTAAATCTAATCTACAAAAAGCACAGACCTGATATCTCCTTCAGAAGGAAACTTGAATATTTGTAGAACTTATGAAGTGGCTTCAATCCAGGATATCTTCAATTACGTCCGAACCGAATTAATGAATCTTTTTCAATAATCTTCCTTCCGCTAACAAACTTCACTTAGTTAAACTAAACTCCTAGAAACACTTTCTTAAGCAATCACGTAGTTTACTCCTCTATCAAAACACGGAGTCATCCTCATCTCTTCATTTCATTTCTCCCTTTTATATCTCTTTCGAACTCGCTAAACTCGAAACTATCTTATTTGCATAAGTCACACTTTCAGCTCTCAGCGGGGATTGGTTAAAATAATTACAATTTAAAAGTTTATGAGAGAAGGTTAGTGAAACGCGTAAGCACCCGTCACAACTTTTCTGTTAATATGGGAAATGCAATCCTGTAAAAGTGAACAAAAAATAACAAAAATATCGAATTCCACTTGGACATTACAAAGCTAAACCGTTATTTAAATGTAAAATAAACCCGATATATATAGGCTTTAAAATACTTTACAAGATTATTCAATTCTTTTCAAGAGAGAAAATAGTGGTAGACATTAAAGAAAATCATCTAGAAATTGGGAAACACGTACGCATCTACACCTACCGTATCATTTCGGTACCTATGATATAAAATATGGAATCATATTTGGAAGTTGTCTCTTTAGTATCTTGGGATCGACACGCGTAATCGATTCAATTCGTCTGGAATCGACTGCTCATGCTCTAACAGAAGGGTGTGAAAATGAGAAAAGAAAGGATGAAAGTTAGTTCCATTCATAAAATTAATTTATTCCGCTTTCAACAAGAGTATGAAAGGGGAGTTTTGAAACAGTGTTTTTTTTGGAATTGTCCTTCATTTTAATTTAATTCAAACGTAGCTCAACAATAAATTTATTGTATTTGTATTTATGCAAAAACAAAAAAAAATGTTTGTTTCTTGCCAAAAATTACATTTTAAAAGTAATAGAAATGTTTACATTCTAACAAACTCTTTTTTGAAAATGTTATTTTTACAGCGTTTAACTCCATTTATACGCATATATTTTTAAAACTTTTGGGGAATTGACACAATTTGCACTTCTAGTCTTAATATAAACTTACATTGATGTATTGCTTAGAAATAAATAAATATTGTTGTACTTAAATAATATCATTATTTACTAAGTATAAATAACTAAAAAAATTGGGGGGAAATGTAAATAATTTAATCATTGGTCTTTTTTTATATCTAAGAAAATGTGTTCAATATCGATTTTCATACCTTTTCCACGGAACACATTCTTTAATGTTACCTGAACCTGATTTAATCTTTGAGAATGTATTTCAAATTTATTAATTTTGTTTCTGTGAGTTAGTTGCCACTTTCAGCTTTATACTTGAATTATTTTAATAAAACAATTAGACCAAAAATTCTATTTCACAACTTCAGATGTGCAAGGCCCACATCTAAAATGGTTTGAAGGTGAGACGACTGATAAAAACAATTCGATGTAAAGAAATATCTTAAATACCTGGTACTTTTTTTCAAACAAAATGAGAACTGTTGTTATTGATTATAGTCTCAACTTTAGACTTAATAAAAACCATTTCTGTTTTGAACATCAAAAAAAAATTCTGTTAAAAAAACTTAAGTTATTTTATTTCATTAGATTTTTCAAAAATATTTTCGCTCATAAGACTTTTTTTTTAAAAAAAAAACTGTTTTTGATTTGAAGGTAATTTTACTCTTTTTTCACTGACAGTTTTTCTCTCGTTAAAGAATTTAAGACGATCATTCTTTTAAAAAAGGAAACGATTTATCTTGCTTAGAAAAGATTTAAATGTTTTCTAGCATGCTAAACGAATAAAAACTAAAACACATTTGCCATACCCTTGTTTTATAATAGATTAGTTTATATAAATTAGTATTTTTAAGCAATTGTCATTTTCCTTGAAAACAATTATGTAGAGAAAATTAATTTTTACAGTAACGGAAAAAAAGAGAGAAATCTGCTTTTAAAATTATTCCCATAAATGTGAGTTCAATTGTGACCATTGAATAAAAAGCGCAGACGAACGACTTTATTTCAGTTCTTCACTCAATGCTTAAAACGTTAAAATTTTAAAAAATCCAAAAAAGATCTACTTTTTCCATTTTTTCCTTCTTTAAACTATCATTTCTCTCACAAAATCTGTTATTAAATACATGTAAGCTGATTGATTTAACTCACAGAAAAACATCTTTAATGAGAAGGTTTAAAAAATATTTTTTATCAAATGGAAGAAATTTTTTTTTTGATTTTTCTCATTGCTTTTTCAACAAGAGAGTTTTTCGTTTGAAAGGAAATTCAATAAAAGGAATTCCTTCCAAATACGATGGGGGTGGGACTAGAAATATTTAAATCGATTGAATTAACAAAATGAAACTTGTATAAATGGACACTTCTTTGTTTTCTAATAAAACTACAGAAACAATTGCCTCCTTGTATCAGTACTAAAAATTGAGTTTCGTGTGTTTCATTAATAGGGACAGCAATCCTGCATTTAGGTGCCTTTTACTGCAAAAACCGAAGATTAACAATTTCATCAATCAAGTTTAAAAGCAAAAGACACCTCAGCAGGAAAATTGTTAAATTATAAGATTGGAGTTCTAGCCTTAGCAAAAGCCTTAACCCTTCAGAAACCCTTCTTGGGCTCCAAAGCAAAAAGAGCTATAGATTTGAGTTTTTTTTAAAAAAACATATTCAAAAAAATTCCTAAGGGGGCGAGATTGGTTATGATGCAAGAAGAGTTTGAATACGAAATTGTCCATAGATCTGGACTACAGATGGAACACATGAACCTGTTGAGTAAAAACATTGTGACGATGGTTAGTTTTCTCCAAGGAAAACTTACTGCCAAATGTGCTGTCTCGCAAAATGGCATCGAGTGCTTCCCATTACTGTAATTCTTAGTCGTCTAAGTACTCAAGGAAGATTATGTTATTAAAAACGGCATACTATGCCAATACGAGAGTAGATGTGAATTACTTGTGATGTTCGAATTATTAGAGCTAGAGATCATGCGAAACGTTCATTGTAAGGAAAATTTCGTTATAGAACTTAGAAGACCTTTTAAAGAGGAACTTTTATATTATTGATCTCAAAAAAAGGAAGAAACACACTAATGAACAAAGAAAATTAATAAGCTTTTTTTCAACGCAAGTTAGTTTTTTAGCGACACTTTTTCCCACCAAATTGCAAAGCCATGCGGATCAAATAGTAAAGTGCTGCTGAAGGTGTTATTTCCTTGTTGGGAGAAATGTTGATAGTCATGAAATAAATAAGTTCTCTAGGACTCCGTTTACAAAAGTCTTACTCATTACTTAATTGTTTTCTGGTAAACCCTCTTCTGTTTTGTGGTATCAGATTTAGATGTATTTTAACTCAGAAACAACTGTTTATTGATAATATCACCAATGTTCACGTTGTTGACAAATCAGAAAAATGAGGCCGAACTCATTGTACCTATAACTGATAAATATCTAAAGATGCGTATATATAGACTCATGTCCATAAATTAAGGTTTATTCAGCGTCACTCGGAAATCGAACTTTTCAATAAATATATCACCCGTAAAATGACTACACATAACTTCAAGAATCATATGCATATTGCAGGAAGCCACCAGTTGAGATAGATTAAATCAATTTAGTTTGTCGATACAACGCTATATCAACAAAACTAAAGAAAGTTTCATCAAGATGTATTTTTAAAAGAAATCTAAATATTCTCTTTTCAAGATGCTAACCATCATCCTCCATAGTTTCAGTGTACCGAATTTCACACTGCCTCGTCTATCAATATTTCTAATATATCGTAATTGTTATAAAGTTAAAAAACCAAACATTACATTTTGAAAGTTTAAAAGGAAATTATAATTAAGACATATTCCACGCTTTTATAATTTAAATAAATGTAAATATTCTTACTTAATATTTCCAGAATATATCCCAAAAAAGCTTCCCTATTTCAAAACTATTATATATTTCTTGAAATATATACCCTTATACCCATTTATATATATACATATATACCCATTTTCACAGCAAAAATAAATTATAAATAATTTTGCAACTGCAAAAAAACTCATTTCAACGAAATAAGAATGTCTGCGCCGAAGAGTAATTGAAGAACAGAGAGAGTTAATTGGAAAATAAAAATGGAAACAGTTCTTAAAGATTCAGTCATTATCTCCTCTGAATAAAAAAGTTATATTTCCGTAATTAGATAAATTAGGTGTTGTTAGTATGTAGCAAAGAATGGAAAAATGCTCACTCTGACATAGGCTAGAAATCTTCTTCATTATGCCGGGATTAAACATATTAAGAGAAGAATTTGTCTAAATGTCTTAAGAATGCTCGCCTTGTAATCTGGAAGATGTCTGAAGTGCAATTTCCTTCACTTCCGTTTCTTCAAGCGAAGACGCTTAACTTTAATTGAAAAGCTAAAAAATTCCAGTCTTATTTTATTCTACCTTTACTTAAACATGATCATTTCGTTTCTTTTATAGGACTTCTGCTTCTAGTGTATATATTTGAATAATCATCATAAAAATAATCTCTTGTTTTAATAAAATGATTTTGAATACCTTCTCAGATTAATTAAATAGTTAATTAAAAATATTATTTGGATTCATATACATTTTTATCAAATGTCACAAGTATTAAAACACTGTAGAATATTTTTAAAACTCTTCATTAATTGAGAAAATAAATAGAATTTTCCTTATCCAGTAGAATTTCTTTTCATCAAAGTATTTTAAATATTTCTTTTACATAAAAATAAACCCTTTTGTTAAAATTTTTGTAAAAAAATATTGCCTTATTTTGATGCATTTATCAATGAGAGAAGAAATCTCTTAATTTTTTCTTTCCGTATTTATAGCTATGACTTAAATAGTCTGTAATACGAAACGAATCATACTTCTAAATGTTTCATAAAAAAGTGACGTACTGTAATAAAAAGGTTTGCAAAATTAATGTGATTTTATACATTCAAAAAGGTAAAAATAATATACCGCGAAATAATATTTTGTTACCATAACCCTTGAGTAAAAAAATTGACAATCTCGAAAAATATAGAAGTTAAAAAATCTTATATTGAATTACTTTGAACATTAGATTTACATTAGAATATGTTTAAAAGAAATTGTAAATCTCCTTTCATGTATCATAATTCATTACAAAATTAAAAGGTTTATTTTCGCTGATATTTTTTAAACTTTCGGTTCTTTGCGTAAAATTTATACTCTGGTTTTCTTATGAAATTTCCAAAATATAGTTATGAAATTCACACACACTTATGAAAATTGTAACAAAGCATAAAATACTTTAATATTTTCATGAAACGTGCACACTTTTGTTATTATGTTCGTGAAAAAGAAGAATTTCATAAACATCTCCATTAAATTTTGTCCAATACGAACATTACATTATTACTTCATATTAGCTAATTGAACAATTTTGTTTTTAAGATGCATTTATAGAGTTAAAAAAATGTTTTCTATAAAAAATCACAATATTCGGCCATTAGCAATTTAAAAAAAAAAACATTTACTAAGAAATCTTGAGCTATCAACATGAGAAATTTTATAAGAAAACCATTGTATTATATATATATATATAAATATCACTGCTTTTGGAGAATATATATTGGTTTTGTTCTCATTAAAATGCTTTTATCTAAATTAGAATATATGAATTCTAAATCATGTGGAGGGAAAACAAAAGAGTTTTAAGTACAAAATTTGCTAAAAATAGTTTCAAATACATAAAAATGAAATACTATTTATTTTTTTAAAACAAAATATTCATGTATTTAGTGTATTAAATTATTTTCTAAATAAGTTATTTTTGAAAATCGGAAAATATATCTTGTGCTTCTGAAATGTTTTTATATTCGTGTATAACTTTTTCCTTTTTAGTAATGTTCATAACTCATATATACTTAATTAATCGACATTTCTTTTCAATTTAGATTAATTAAAAAATTTTCTGAGGAATTATTCTGAACTAAAATAATTTTTTTTTCGCATATTTTAGATGAGTATTGTTTTCTGCTCACTATAAAATGTGTAAAAATTTGGTTAGGTTGTTTGTTTCGTATATATGAAGGGCTTTAAATTCTTATTTTAACCGAAAATGTAACATTTTTAATATAAATGAGTTTTTTGCACCGCCCAACAGAATGAATTTCAATAATAATAATAATAAGTCAATACATAAACTTAAAGATATCCTTTTGCTTCAAATTCCATGATCAAAGTTTTTAACCTGAATAATTAAGATTTTGGCATTAAATCAGAATTTTAAATTGTTTTATGAAGAAGCTTCAGACCTCCAACAATTATCTAAGTACCATTATTTCAGTATTTGACAAAAGCTCTTCTAAGCTTAAATAACTTGACATCAAAGAGATATACAGATAAAAATTAGTCACAAGCAGAGAAAAAGATAAGTCATCTTGATGATTTTGAAACTAGATGTCTTCAATCAGTGCTACTCCGTTGCTTATAATTTTGCATTAGCATTCTAAAAATGAGGATTAATTTCTGATAATGGTTATTTTTCATTACATAATTCAGTGGAAGATGGATAGTTCAGAATTTAAGGGGGAAAAAACTGCACTATGTATTACATCACCTTATTTGTGAAATGTGATTCCATTTAAATGTGGAAAATAACCTTAATACTAAAAAAATAATTGTAATCTCATTAATTAAGTTAATGTTTTTAATCTAATTATGAATGGCAAATTTTGTTGTTGACTTTGATTTACTATAATAATATACATGAAATTATGTATCCAACATATAATTGTTACCGAATAACTTCTGGATAAAATACAGTTCATTCCATTGTATCTAAATACACGTAAAGTTTGCTTAAAGTGGAAGCGAACTCATTGAATTTATTCTCAAAATATAATCTAACATTGAAACTCACTCGGTGGAAAGTACTTAAAGGACTTAATACACTCGAAGCACACTTTCTAGTGTAATTAATTACACTTCAGCAATTTCATTACTAGTTCGAAACAGAAGAGATCGTTATCAATTCGGAAAAGCTTCGACGGACGAAATTTCGATTGTAATTGCAAAACAAAGGTTCCAATTCATTGCATTTTATCCAAACTTTTACTTTACTTCTTAATTGAAAAAAAAAATTTAACGCAATTAGAAAGAAGGTACTGAAATTACTTTTGGATCACCACAGAATTTGTAACAATGCAATTGAGATGGGAACCCATAATGACATATTTCCTTTCTGGAAAATCGAATTGATACTCTGAATCAATTGCTTATTTTCAGAAGCTCAAAAATATCGGTGAAAATAGAAAATGAAGCCCGTCTTGCTTTCGTTCCATCTTTCACCATGGAACAATATTATTGCTTTATTAATACTTCTTTTGATAACTTTTTAAGGTGATGAATTAGGACCATCGCATTGTTTCCATTGAAAGTAATTAAAGCATTATTTCCATTCCATTATAAGTATTTTAAACATTATTTGAATGTGAAACTTCCTATAGTTTCTTTGCTTTAGAGGATATTTTTCTCTACTGGGGACTCTTATGACAAAATTAGGACTTACTACCATTGTAACAAAAAGTCAAACTATGCTTTGTCAATTTATCATAATATAAAGTTTATAATTAAGCATTAATTGAACAGAAGCAATGAATAAACTCTGGAAGAAAATGCTAACGTAGACTGTGAAATAAGAAAACAAAATAATTAAAATCTTCCCAGGAAAAAAAAACTCAGAAAGAAAAATTAATAGCAGTTAAAAGGCAATATTTTATACTTATAATTGGGACGAATGAAACTCATTCACGGTGTCTGCTTACTTTAAGAACAGTGATTTTACAAAAACGTATAAATAAATAATTTTTTAGACATTTAGTAGCACTTGGATTAGAATATACATATAAGAATATTTTTAAAATATTATTATAATAAAAAACTGCTCTCATTTGTTTCTGTTGTAAAAAGTGAAGAAAAAATGACATACTTTCAAAACGTTTATCTTTTGTGTAAAATAATTTTATTACAGCGATATTTTGCATATGAATAACTAAGTTTTCTCAACACAACCTGGTCTAGAATTTCGGAAATATATAACTTAGAAGCGGATTTATTCATATTTTAATGTACTCAAAAAGCAAAAGTTTTAAGGTAAAAACACTGGTTATTATTTCAATTAATAGTAACTCTGGAAATAATGTTAATATTTCACAAATCCTATACAGGCATCTGATGAGAAGTTTTAGCTTTGAATAGGCAAAAAATTACTAGCACAGAAGCATTTTCCATTAAAGTGCAATGTTTCGAAAACATCTCTCTTTTTTTTAGTTTTTTTTCCAAAAAAGTGGCATTTAAGTTACTTTTTATTGTAATAATATTTTTAAAACAACCTTTTATGTAAATTCTAATTCAAGTGGCACTAAGTATCAAAAACGTAACTCATTTAAAATCTTTTGAAAACCCCCGGTTTCAAACGTAGTCAGTCATTTGAAGTTTACATTTAAAAGTTGAAATTTGCATTACTCAATTGCAAGAATGGAATTTACGCGTTAGAAAACTCATTTGTGATCTGTTCTTCCTTAAACTCTAGAAAAAAAATCGTTGAGAGGCAGCTGGATTTTTTCCAGAAATTCTTAGAAAATAAAAATGTTTCAAAGTTTGCACTTTCTTTGTGAGTACATCCCTACATCATTCATATTCCAGATATAGCCAAAAACACCTTCATTTTAGTCAGATGGCATCAGCATGAATATATTTGTTAGCAGGATATTGAATAATTCTTCTGTCTACTCCCCATCCCATCTATAAGTAAAATATTTTCTTTCGTGTAGAACACCCCTGTTATTACGAATGGCTTAAAACCGTTTTATACGAGTATTCTTATTTATAAAAGTGAAATGAACTGAACTTCTAAGAGGGAAAAATGGCTTTTATTTTTTAATATTCCAAGAGAAGTCATAATTAGCAGATTCCAAATCAAAGGGAAAAATTTATTTTTTATATATTATCTAATTCCCTTATTGTAAAACAAATTGTACAAGGTATGTAATATCATTTCAGCTGCAGCTATAGAGCTCAACATAAGGAAGGATCTAACTAATAAGTAAATCTCTGAAAAGCATCATTTTGTTTTAGATTTCGCATTTTAAAGTCTTCTATATAAGTATTTCGATTGTTGAAAATTTAGCTCTAAGCGGGAGTGAAAAATTCTGAGTAAAATAAGTTATATTCGTCTCTGATTCCTCCCCTATTATATTCCATCAGAAGATTACTTGTAAATTTTTATGTGAAATTTTCCATTCAAATGAAATCTAAAACTCGTTCCATTACCTTAGTTTTTCTTATCTGTTTTTTGATTCAGATAGTAAGAAAGATTTGATAGAATTTTTCAAATTTAGTTGGATAAATTTCAATCCTTTGAAACGCAATTCCATTTATTCCAATCTCTACGTAAAATGTAATTGAATAGGGACAATTCAGTGGAAATAATATCTGTTCTAAGAAGCTAAGGCTGCGATATTTAACATACTCGGAGAGAGAAACTCAGAGTCTATCATAAAACTATATTTAACACTAGAAAGACTGAGACTTTGAATATACCTATAATGTCTAAAAGCATTCAAAATGACTGCATTGTTAAAAAATTACTAATTTATTTAAAACTTGTTTTTAATATTTTTGTATAATTAACTACAATTATATAAAAACAGGTTATTAGTAAATACTAGTTAGTAAATATTAAGAATAAAAAATGTAATACACATTTTGAAAGCATTATCTCTCAGCCATGGCATAAAAGTATTGTAAACTAAAAAGCAGTCAAAATGACTTCCCTGGGTGATCTAGTGTTCAGCAAAGTTTAATTATAGTAAATGTTTTATTAAAAAAATTATATTTGTTGATTTCCTACATACTTCTGAAAATTAATTGGTAAAAATTAGCTTTATTGTAAACGAATTAATAATTTTCAGCTTGGAAATATATCAAAAGAACAATTATTCATGTAGCATAAAAAAGGTAAGCAAATACAGTAGATTCTAAAATAAAATGTTACACTGCAATACATTTTCAACCTTTGCAAAATGTATTACAGCATTTTGAAAGCATTATCTGTCAGCCATGGCATAAAAGTATTGTAAATTTTTTGGTTTTCTAGTTTTGAGTATATTGTAGAGTTCGATACAACAAACCTATCTTTTATGTATATAATAGTTATCATGTTGTTATTATATCATTGTTACTGTGGTAACCGGTAGTAGCTACATGTAACAGTTCTGTTTTCTTTCAATGAGCCACATATCTTTAAGAAAACAATGAAATAAAATGAAACAAATAGATGAATCAGTTATTGAAGGATTCGTAATAAAATTCAGAAATTGTACACAATTGAATTATGGATGTCGCCTGAGATATCTTTATCTGATGCACTTATAAATTGTGGCGAGGATGCCATTTTTCTTGCTGTTATATTAATCAAGAATTTTTAGAAAAAAAATATGAATCATAAGTCATTGCAACTTCATTATTTAAGTTAATGCTCTAATTTAATAACTTTGCATGTAATAAAATAATATAAGGGCATGAAAATCCCTATGGTGTTAAAAAATTAATGATGGAGTTCTCAACTTTGATTTATTTGTATTAAAAATCCCTGTAAGAAGCGTAAATTTAAAACTTCTAATTCTTCAATAATAGTAACATTTAGTGAAATTTTTTGCTCGTAATAATAAATTAACTTCAGATAAAAAAAATATATTTTCACTATCGCTCTAACTTAGAGTCAACAAAATGCATTTTTCACGGAAATGTTTTCGGATTGTCCACTTTTCATGAAACTATCGAAGTATTTCTTCATCCAAAAATGTTGTTGTTATTTTAATTATCAATAAAAAAAACAGTAAAAAATTAGTGGAAAAGTAAATATGATAATTATTATTATTAATTACTTTCATTTGTAATGTAACCATAATCTTTTTACTCCTATTTTTCAATCCCTACTCTATTAGCTCACTCTCTCTCTCTATTTATCTTGTTCAAATTTTCAATCGTTAATGAAATGCATTTTAAAGCAACCAATTAAGATGAAAATTTATATACACGCTTATTTTGGTTGACAATACAGTAATTTAATTTTAATTAATCAAAATTAATTAATTAGAACTAATTATTCAAGGAATTACCAATACAGCCACGTTGGCATAATTTTTGGCGATTTAGCGACCATTTTGGCTAAGTGTCAAAACTTGAAAAGGTTTTTTTCTCACATTTTAAAGCTCTCATTTAAGCTGAAATATTCTATACACCATTGCTTTGGGTAACAATTCGATAATTTAATTATAATTAATTAAAATTAATTGACTGAAATGAATTATTTAAAGAATTACAGATACAGCCACGTTTTAGTGGCTTTTTCAAAACTTTAAAGAATTTCTTTTCCTCACGTTTCAAAGCATTCATTTGAACTGAAATTTTATATACACGATTGTTTTGGATGACAATATGATACTTTATTGATAATTAATAAACATTAATTGCCAAATTGTGTTGTAATTCTGTCATATGTATGTACATATTTATATTAATTGCAACTGTAACTATTTAATAAAAAGTAACAAAAACAATTTTTTTTTTGTTGATCTAAGTAGGAATTGACTGCAAAAAATTTTTTATATTACTTTTTATTAAAAATGAGTATAAAATATATCAAGAGCTATATGATATTTGATAAAAAGTTTTCCTTTTACTTAAGTCATTGATTCTGAAAGGGAAAAAAAATGATATAGAAACTCATAAATACTTCAATGTTTGTTAAGCAAAAAAATAAAAATCCTGATATTTTTAAGTTTTGAACAAATAGGTATGCGAAAGAAGTTATGGGAAAAACAGGAAAACTATATTCTGAGTTAAAACAATTAGATTATATTCCACAGTTATGTTCTGAACTTGAGGTACAACAAAAACAGTTTCAAAATTTTACAAAAAGAAGGAAAATTTCATCAATATCCTATTATTCATCTTTACACATAGAAAATACTAGATTCTGAGACATTTAAGAAATCCGTCACCAACAGGCCTCATGTTGCTTCAGAGAGTGTTGTAAACGAACAATCAATTAATCAGTCTGAGATTTTGAAAGGAAACCGTGAACAGAATGGTGTAAAATTTTAGAGAATAGTTGTTGAAGAGCTAACAAATTTTTAAGCTATCATTTTACAAAAATTAATCTTTTTGAACTTGAATTTAAACTTATTTAGCATACACTAAAAACCACAACATGAGTAACCTTTGAGCTTCAAAACAAGTTTTGTAAAAAATAATACTGCTTCAAAATTTTGTGAGGGTTAAAGATAGCAGATTCAATAGTTCATAAGCAAAATTGTCTTCGGAACGAGACAGAGTTGATTTATACAATTAATTTTTGCAAAGTTTAATATGTTATTTCTCTCCCCTGCATCGTTCGATTGCACTTAAGAGTTAATCATTTGCATGTTAAATCATGTTTTTCCTTTCATGTAAATTCGACCTTTATGCCCCCTTCACTCCATCATGGTTTTCCGTTTTAATGACCAACAGAGAATTATTCCATTGTGGGGAAAATATGAATTTCCTCTCGTTTTGAATCTCAATTTTCCTGAATGTCGTACGAGACTATGAGGTGGTTAAAAAAGTTTAAATTCGAATATACCTTAAGCGTTTTATTTAAAGATGCGAAGCCTAATCCTATAAACTTGGCTTAAATTAAAGATAATAATGTTCGTTTTCTGTTGGCGCAATAAATGTAGTTTGAAAACTACAACCAAATGAAATATTTTTATCATGATTCAGTGTAAGCAAATCCATTCAAAGTTTTTCTGCTGGTAAACTCTAATTATTCAAATTTTTTTTGTCACATTCCTTGATTTAAAAAAAAAACTTTTTATTATGTGAATAAGATTAAAATTCTATAAGTAATTTTAATCTATATAGTTATAATTTTATTATAAATATATAGATTAAAATTCGTTTTAGACAGTATTAGAATAACGATTTAAATAAATTGATTTTGATTAGTAGAAAAAAATCTGAGGAAGAACCTCCGATAGAATATTTTTGTATTTCAACTATTCGTTATCAATCTCTTTTAATTACAACAAATCACAAAGTTTGAGCTGCAGACTTAGCATAAATCTATTGTAATTAATCAAAATGCCGTTATTTCTAAACAGTGTTTAAATGACACGAGTAGATACAGAATTTGCTTTTATTTTGCATTAATTCTTTTCATCCTTACAAGATTTATCTCAGAAAAATCTGCGTTATTCCTGAATCTAATAATTAATGTACCGAGACACATTTTCTTACCACAATTTAAATGACAGTTTCTTATGAATAAAGGCATGAAATTAATTTTTTTTCATGCACTTTTGTAAAATGAACAGCTGCTTTTTTGAAAATGATGGAAAATAATAAAAATATATACACTACTCATCATATTGTATAGATTTATAAACCACAAAAATTCATTTTTTTTACAGACATACATCTTATATAAATTATTTTTCAATCTTTTCACTTACGTGTTTGATTTAGACTATTTATAGTTTAAAGTTCTTTGATCAAAATTAGATAAATTTTTACAGCTTTTCAGTTACTTATTTCGTTGCATATTGCAAATTGCATTTACGTGCAGAAATAATTTTCAAGTAGGTAAGCAAACATTTTATTTTAGAAGAAAATTTGGTGTGTTTATAAATAATAATATACATAAGTAGCAAATAATTATTATATGTAATATTCAAGCAATTATAAATAATATATGTTAATTAACTTTTGAAAATATACGTGTATGTTATTGCGAAAACTTTTCATTTCAACATTGAAACATTTTCATTTGTTTCAAATGAAACTATACAAATAGTTAAGAGTGTTATTTTTAAGGGGATTATTTAATATATTATGCAATGCAAGCTCAAAATTTCTTAAAATGCATGAGAAGGTATATTAAATTGTAAAAATATTTTTAAGTTAGATATTTAGAAAGAGGATTTTATTACATACAATATAAGACATGATAAACTTTTAATAACAGTAGTTATTTTTCTTAAGCATATATTTGCTTTATTAAATATATATTTCTAAATTTTCACTATATTCACTATATATTTCAAAACACTAAATTTTGATGTTTTTATAAAAATATTAAACCATGGTGAATTTTTCTGAATATATTACATATCACCAAGGTAACAGTAAAAAACGCATACTAGTTTTGAAATATTAAAAGACGCCTGTGTGTGTGTGTTCACGTTTCTTTTACAAAAATATTAAATTATGTCCCAATATGGTTTATAGATATTAAAAGTAAAATAAAAAAGTTAACCAATGTAAACACGTACATTTTGTTATCTACTCAGTTTTTAGTTTCTTAAGGAAACACAAATGTAAATAAACGATAAAGAAAATAAAGAAATACTTAATTACATTTTATAGATTACAGTCACAAATTATCTAGTCTCATGTTTGATTTATTTCTGATTTTCATCTCTGAGGGCAATCAAATATTATAGAAAATAGTTTCTAAAATTGAGAGATTTTTATTTACATTGCTTCATTTTAAAATCCTTATAAACTTATTTTTTAATATATCTGCATTTATTTTTAGTAAAAAAATATAACATTGTTCACTCTGTTACCCACAATTCAATGCAAGGAAAACTTTAAATTTATTTATGTTTATTTCAAATTTAATTACTTTCATTCGAAATTGGTTTTAATCATAAATTAAATCTTGTTTTTGAGAGAAATTCACTTTTGTTAACTCGGAAGATATATTGATAAATGTCTCATACGTAGTATGCAATGCTGATATTGTAAATATTTGCACCAGAAACGTGGCGAACTATAAATATCAAATTTTGAAGGAAAAAAAGAGGAGAAAAAGGTACAAAATACTGAAATAGTAAGAAATTTGGAGAATTGAGATTGAAAAGAAGTCATCTGCATTTCGAAAACCAGAAAGTACAGGCATTCAAAAGGAAAGATGTGGGATTCGATTTAATTAATTTGTATTTAATGGAGTATAAAAATAGCCAGTATAATTAATCTGCATAATAATGAAGAGGAGAAGTTTCAAAGTTTTTAACACATATTATAAATGTCCAATGGGTTCTCTTCTTGAGGCATGGCACACTATTAATAGATAACTATACTCGTCCCACATGCAAAAAAGCATGCCTTTTGTTGCTGCTTGCACTGCAGCAATGGTGCCGTTTCATAGGTCGGTCAGAGAAATTCGGTCGTAGAAGTGGGACTTAAACAGCCCCACAGCCTTCTAAACATAACTCCACGAGATAAAATAAAATAACATATGATTAGGAGATCTCGGTGATTAGAAATATAAAGGCAGGTCTTGATATTTTATCCATTGTTTAAAAAATGATTGATTTGATACTGTTTCGTACCAAGATTCCAAATGGAACAGATTTCAATCCTGTTGGAAAATGAAGTCTTGTGAACTTTCTATAAACTGAGGGAAAAGTCGATGCTCCAACATATCCAGGTGCGTTTTTCAATTTTCAGTGTTTTTCGGAAAGCAGAATGATCCATAAACTTTGCCCGTCATAAAGAATGGGACACATTTTGCATCTCCGAGTTTTTCTTCTGTTGTAGCTTTTATATGATGAGAGATGCATATGTGAATATTTCATCTACTCACTTTTCAACTAAGATGGAACGCAGCGGCATCACTTAAGTAAAGGGAGGTAAAAACGCATTGTCCTTTCTGGCATATCGTCCCAGAATTCAATGCGCATTTTCTTTGTTATTCTCAAGGACAGCCTACATAAGTTGTAGGCGCTAAAAATTGTAAGTAAACGTCTCAAACAGCTCACTATGCAGTTTTTTGAGAGTATTTTTGACTTCAATGGCTGACCTTTTTAGACTACGACCAAAACTATCTTCTATACATCTGATATCATCCCCCGGCTACACGTGGATTGTCCCTTCCTCTTCTTTTGCAGAAGCATCCATTTTTTTTAAAACTGTGTAAGCCAAAGACTTATGATTTTGTTAGTTGGTGGTTCTTTGTAAAATCAGAGATGAAATGCTTTATTAGAGATGCTGCTGGTGAGAAACGAAATGCCTTAGGATTATTCCAGCAACCATTTAGGCAACTGTCACATTCTAAATGATAACAAACGGAATTTCAGAATCGTTTCTTTCCATTGGTATGTAAGACTGTTCATTTACAATTTATATATCGTGAAATACAAAGTTTTAAATTGGGCTTACATTTTAGTATAGCCTGCATATCTCATAGATGTTTTTTTTTTCAGGAATCGAATTCAAATGGTTGTTTGTGTAAACATCATGTTGTGCCACATGATATAAAAAGCTTCTACCAGCATCTTCTTTTTTCATTGACGATTGAACAAAGGGTGCTAAAGTTGTGCTTTTAACAATTGTCATTAATTCAGAAGTGGCATCGCGTCTTCTTCCGGCTCTGCGTACATAATCATAATTGCTGTATTCTCACGTGGGAGCAAAGGGGGAGGGGCGCATCTAGTTTTAGTATTACAATATCTAACAATTATATATATTACAAAAATAGACAAAAAATAGTTATATACCTAAGATAACTATAGTCATGATAAATAGATTTAGCACAGATATATATATATATAATATTTATATATATTATCTTAGTATTAACTATTTTTTTTATTTTGTAATATATATATATATATATTAATATTATATTAACTATTATATTAGAACAAAAATCAGCATGAACGCTTTATTTTACATTATTTTCTTGTTCGCATAGCGATAATTTGAAATTTAATCTGACTCACTGTTGTTCTATTTCGATGTGACAATTTTTAAAAAAAGAAATACATGATCCTTATTGATACAGATACATACAACTTGTGCTTTTTTCAAATTGTAGTATAATAATAGTTATATTTTGCTGTAAGATTGAATCTCCAGCATTCTTTAACCGCTACCATCAATCATATTTGGCAAAGATATGAAGCTGCGAGGAAAATTTAATGCATATATGACATCCAAGCCTAGCTCTAACGAATACACAGCCAGATATGAGGGTTTTTGAAGTGAAAACTTCTTTAGAGGCGTTGAGCAGTGTTTGGTAGGGGAAAATCTTATGCGTTCGCTTCACCGACATGCTCTGACTGGTGCATGCGCAGTGTGCTGTGAGCTTCAGACACTTTTTGGATGGGTGAAATCTCGCGTGTTCGCGTCACCGACATGCTTATAGCAGTATTTCTGTAGCTATGCAGCTGACGTATAATGCAGTGTACATCTTAAAAATGAAATTGAATGGATTTAGTGAAAATTCAATGTGTATATACTCTGCATTGTTCAAATAGTGTTTTTGTTTGATTATTATTTGAATTGTTTAATTGAAGAATCATTGTGCAGAACAATAGTGTGTTCTAAATAAATATACTAATATTTTTAAGATAAAAATAAATAACAGAAAATTATTTTAAATACTGGCATTTATTTTGGCGTTTGAAAATTTATATTATTTTAAATTATTTTAAATCTTCGTATTTATTCTGGCGTTTGAAAATTTTGTATTATTTATTTTCTAATATTTAACCTCTGCAATGCATCACGCAATCCTGATTAGTATTTCACAGTGGCTTAGACGTTTTCTTACAACCGTGGTAAAACAGACATCTAGTTGTTCATTCATAATTTTATAGTGGATTTTGAAATTAAAAATTATATAAAATCTAATAATAATTCAGGATTAATGTGTTAAAGTTTAAAATATGGTTAAAAATTCAAAATTATAGTTTATTACCTTATATCATAAAATATTTAGTTTGAAATAGTGAAAACGGCACCGACTTTAATTTCATTAAATATTTTATTTCATTTAAAATTTAATAATTATTTATAAATTAAATCGTCAAAAATAAAATATATGCTCTTCTATTTTTTGCAAAATGATTATCTATAATTTTATATCATTCGATTTTATTATTAGAAATTTACCGAAAAATATTGTATTGAAATTAGGATTATTTTAAATATCCGTTTTTCATATTTGCTAAGATCTTAACATTTTCTCCTAATTTTTGCTTTGGCAATGACTATTCACAAATCACAGGGAGGTACTTATGGTGCTATTGTCTACGAATACGATCGCAAACATCTTAGAGAATTAGTTTACGTAGCTTTAACATGAGTAACGAGGACTCAAGGTTTATTTTTGGTTACTCAAGAAAATATTAGCAGCAGCTGGAAATTTTGGATTGGTAGAACAGGAACACCTCTAAATGCTTCAGAAACAGATAAATATCATAAAAGATCAACAAGTCAAGATCAACAAGGATCTAACGTTAGAATTGAAAAGGTTTCAAAAGAATACACTACAAACGGTCGCCAAAACTTTTTTCTAGAATTCATCTCCAACACAGTAGCGTAACGCACACCCCGCACTGCGGGGGCCCAAGGCTTCTAGGGGGCCCAAAGCCTGACTGACGCCCTTCATGTAGATTTTCAAAATTCGCTTTCAATTTTTTAAAATCCAACCTTCAAGCGATTTTTTAATTGGTGATCTAATGTCATTCAAAATCAAAATTTTAATGCACTCTTTAGATATCTTTGATCCAATAACCAAATCAAAAAACATTTTGTTTGATGTACTGTAATCTCAGCGACGAGAGATACTTTTCCTCTAGTGGTGTTTTTTCAAACCCAAATTACTAACAGATAAAATAAGTCAGATAGAGAATCGGGGATGTAATGCTAGGAAGATAAAGAAATCATCACTATTTTATTATAGTATACCTTACATTAGCAGTAGAGAGAGAGAAAAAGACATAATTTACTTTCTACCGAAGTTGCAGAGTAACTTATTGGCAACTTGAGTTCCCCCTCCCCTTCATGTATTTCATTTTCTTTTAGCGAAGTCGTAAATAACGTACATCTGTTATGCTTTTTTCACATGAAATAGTATTACGATACTTGGAAAACCATGGAGAGCATTTGAATAATAATTTGGTCAGATTTATGAGTATTCAATCAAATAAAGCATAATGAGAAATGTTTCACAAAATTGCTTTCGTATAGAACAGGCATCCCTATTTTTATACTCAATGCACTTAAATTCAGGGTGTATTCCTTAACGATAAAAACATTTCCATCTCACTTCTCGCTTTCATAATTAGAACTGTATTTTTTTTATCGGAATTTAATATTATGGTTCAAAAAATGGTATTTTGTCGATTGGACAAGAAGAAGCGCGGCTCTTCTTGTGGAGTTAAAAGAACTTCGAATGTTTCTCAAAAACAAAAAATTCGAAAGGAAAAGGAGTATAATAAAAAAAAGTAAATGTGCAAAATTGGATAAATTTTAATATCTGCAAGTGTATAATCTCGTGCAAGCACTATTAATAGTAATGCTAGTGAACCTGATTAACAAATAATGGAAATGAAAATTAATTCTCTAGGAAAAACACAATTTCGGACACTTCAGCTGATAAGGATACTCTATCTAAAGAAAAGGAGTTGTAAAGAATGAGGTAAGCGATATCATTTTTCTTTCGCAAAAATTTGAAAACGAAAATTGTTTTACAATTTTCGTGTCTTTCTTAATGTATTGTTTTTATTTAAGTTACCAGGTTATCTTTCGACTGTTAGAGAGATTTTTCATTTTAATAAGCACCATAAATACTCTCTAATGTTAAAGGTTATTTATTTCGTTTATTCAGACTCAGGTTGATTTTGTATTCAGAAAAGTTCAATGTTTAAATATTTTTAGATGATGTGTATCGGTACATTATGTTTGATTTTGTAATCCTTTGTAAGATCTGGCTTGGGGCCCAAAACCTGAACTTGCGAGTGGGTGGGCCTTATTATTTTACGTTACGCCACTGCAGCTATTAAATAGCTCATTTTCCTTTTTAAATCATTTTTATAATTACTACTAAAACAGTGAACGCAGACTTCTCCTACTTGATTATTGTTGGTATCGCTGTAAACCTGTTTTATTTTAAAATCTATGAAAAGGAACCGAGTTTACTTTTGTTATTCTCAATACTTGGAATGAACGAAATAAAATATTTTTTTTAAAAATTCAAATTCTGGTTTTTAAATTTTTTTTCGTTGTTTATGTACGCAGACTTTTTGTAGCAAGTATATATATATATATATATATATATATATATATATATATATATATATTGGCCAAGGGCCCAAGACCTGACCTTGCGGGGGGGCCCAATTATTTTCCGTTACGCCACTGCTCCAACAAGAAAGGATTACCTATATTTTCATTCAATTGTCAAAGTTTGCATGCGCATGGAGCTGACCTAAAAAATGATGCTATCGTAAAAATGTCAAATGTTCTGCTTTTGTCGGAATTTCGTATGAAAAACGAAGAACCACTTGATATTCCAAATTTCAACTTTGTTGTAAGTTATGAAAGGCCCGAAGTTCCAGCAGCAAGCGTAGCTATTTATCACAATACTCAAGATATGTCACACTTCATTACTTCACATATGGACATACATACTAAATTCACTAGAAGCATTGGTGTTAATGTTTCTGATATAGGTGAAATATGCGTTGCTCGTTGCGATTCCGAGAATGGGCAATACATATTAATGGTTGCCGTTTATATTTTGCCTGGAAAATCCATGAGACAGAAACAACAATTTTTATTCTGAAATTTGATGATTTATACAAAAGAAGGTTCTGAAATACTCGATAAAATATTTGGCGGAAAATATGATAATGTACCGATGATTTTAAGTGGAGACTTCAATATTAACTTTGCAGATGATAAAAATCTACCACTAATTGAATTTCTAAATGAAACAATTAATTTAAATATGTCCAATGATCGAAAACTCAGTACTACAAAATATGAAACGACGATGGATGCGGTTTTTAAGCGATACTTAGATAAATTTGAATCAAACATTTTCCTTTCTTACTTTAGTTACCATACGCCTATTGTATCTTTTTTAGAACAAAATGAAATGATTGAAAGTACAAAAAGTCTAAGTATTGTTGAAATTAATGATGACAATGATGCAAACAATTAAAATAATGTTAAAAATCAAGCACATTGAAATTTAAGCAAATACAAATACTATCCATAAGTATAATTGTTATATTATTGTTATTTCATTGATTGTATTTATATTTTGTCATGATCTTGTACAGCTGTATATTTAATAATACCATTAAACATGCATTTAGTTTTTCGAGTGTCATAGATGTGAAACAATTATGTTGATAATTTAATTCAAAATATAATTCAAATTTAATACAAAATTCTAGTTTCACTTCTTCGCAGTCTCTATAATGCATTTTTTTTTTTATTCCAGAGTTTAAATCAATCTACAACTACGACCAAAATTGCATGTGTGAATTTAATTATATATGTCTATCAGTATATATATACTACAACGTAAAAAAATATATTCTGCTTTTTGTTTACATTTTTGGGTTATGTTATTAATTTTAAGCCATGATGTCACTCTGTAAATTTTACATAGACACACCTTTCAAAATGCTTCAAATCAAAGTAGGTGTTTGAATTTTACAGTCTGGTATAACATGTTAGAAAAAAAAAACTCTGAACACTTTCAAACATAATTTCTCTCTCTGGGTCATTGATTCATTTTAATTATTTCTCCCTTAACTTATACTAGAATTCAAGAAGTTTTCTTTCATAATTCTCGTATCTTCTGTTACAACTAGAAATGCAATTCTGGTAAAAATATTCTAAACTTATGTTTTCTATTTTTCATAATAAAATTTCAAGATTTCTACTTAAACTAAGATCAAAGGAAATAGTTTAAAAACAGTAAATTACAATTCTCAAACTACGCGAGCCATTCCAAATTTGAGAATTGATGTAATAATTGTATAATTAATATTCTCATATCTACATTGGCACCATTATATTTATTTTCGGTGTCAAAGATGTGAAAACCAGATTATGTTATAATTTAATTCAAACATATGAAATTTCAAATTTTAATCAAAAATTTCTAGTTTTCACTTCTATCGCAGTCTCTATAACAGCCATTTTTTTTATTTATTCCAGAGGCTTTAAATCAATTCTACAACTACCGCACCCAAAATTGCATGTGTGAATTTAATTATATATGTCTATCAGTATATATATTCTACAACGTAAAAAAATATATTCTGCTTTTTGTTTACATTTTAGGGTTATGTTATTAGTTTTAAGCCATGATGTCACTCTGGAAATTTTACATAGATACACCTTTCTAAATTCTTCCATACAAAATAGGTGTTTGAATTTTACAGTCTGGTATAACATGTTAGAAAAAAAAACTCTGAACACTTTCAAACATAATTTCTCTCTCTGGGTCATTGATTCATTTTAATTATTTCTCCCTTAACTTATACTAGAATTCAAGAAGTTTTCTTTCATAATTCTCGTATCTTCTGTTACAACTAGAAATGCAATTCTGGTAAAAATATTCTAAACTTATGTTTTCTATTTTTCATAATAAAATTTCAAGATTTCTACTTAAACTAAGATCAAAGGAAATAGTTTAAAAACAGTAAATTACAATTCTCAAACTACGCGAGCCATTCCAAATTTGAGAAAAGAAATAATACTCCTCAACTACATTGGCGCCATAATTTATTTCGTATCAAAATGTATGTAAGCAAAACCTTACATTCCTTAGAGCTCTATAGATCTCATAAGCAATTTATTTACATTCTTACATGCAATTAAATTTTCTGTGTGTATTGGCGTCAAAATAAATTGCTCTTTTGATCTGCAATATAAATAATAAATTTACATTATAGTCACTTCTGTTGTAATTGCTTTTTTTTTATAGAAAAAAGTTATCTGACTTCTATTGGGATTTGATAGGACTTAGTAATATTCTTAACGTAAATGAAATATTCACTCATTTTGTAGCAGAAAAATTATTGTAATTCCTTTCTGAAGCTTATTTAAAGAATTTGTGATAAACAGTTTCTATCGAGAAGTACAGAATTTGCAGCATGTTGCAAGTTGTTTTTAGATAATCTAAGTGTGATAATTATTTTCGTTAAAAGTTTTTATAAAATACACTTATTAAAAAAATAAGTTAATTTATTGTGCTTCAAACATTGATAATAAAGACGAAATTAACAGAAAAATATTTGTGGAATTAGTTATTTGTTTCTGCATTAATTTTATTGAAAAGGCGTTTTTTAATTAAATTGCCATATTTTGTTTTTATTTCTGTTTCAATATTTAGCAAAGCCAGTTTTTTGTTCTTATGTTGCTATATTTGAAAACAATACCTGAATTTGACTGAAGAAAATAATTTCTGTACTTTTCTACCTTTTTTATTGTTAATTATACATTTTTTAATTTGTTCATCTGATACATCAGATTTAAAAGAGGGAACAAAAATATTTAATCCATTAAATTTGAAATATAATACAAAAATTTAACTTATTAAACTTATTATAAAGGTTTTTAAAAAAATAAGAAATCCATAAGAAACTAAATTTTGATTTATATTGCTGCTAACCATTAATATAAACTATTAATATCTTTTCATTTTTCAAACATTCATTACATTTTTAATGTGATTATTTTCAAGTTTATTTTTAGTGATTTGTTTATTATTCTACTTTCTTCTTTCTCTACTTGTCTTGCTTTGTAGCTATCCATGTACCAATTTGAAGAAGAAAAAAGACACAGAGTGGTGCTCCAAAAATAAGCAAGCTAATGCATTTTTTTCCTGTACTTTTTAAGAAGAATGTGTTTCACATTTATTTTATTATAACATTAATTTTCTGATCTTAAGACAGACGCAAAATGTTTCGGTATATTACTAAGCTAATAACAAGTCAACAGCAAAATGTCACCGTTTCTAACTATCATAATCCTAATTTGATTTTATTTTAATTTAAGTGATTCTAGAAGAAATACGAGAGCTATCAGGAACGTCATTTTGAAGAATGTTAAAGAGCCGGGGAAGAATTTAAGCTGACTTACCCTCTCCAAACTTCCAAACGAAGTCTCGAAAGGACTTTGGGCTTCGACAGATCAACCTCTCTACACGACAAGTCTTCAGTGGTAATAAGTTTCGAACCTGCGAAACAATAACGTTGGCAATGGTTATACGATCAGGTTTACTCACTTACCTCGTTAATATCACCATTCTTTATTACAGGGATTGTTGATGGATTTCAAAATTATAATATTGCATAATCGAATAACCCAGGCAACTTCATCATTCCTTTTTCATTAAGCTTAAAAACAACTAAATTAAACGTCAATAGTTTATCAATAATTTTTTTTAGCTGTTAATTACAAAAAATAAAGTTTTTCTATTTTTTTGAGGATTTGATTATTATTTTGAAATGAGTGGTTCAAATATATGCAACACTAAAACATAACAATTGAATGCAAATTCTATTGCGTACATTTCCAATTTTCCTTATCCTGGCTGAAATCTCAATACTAGGTGGAAATATATTTTTTTTTCAAAATGCATCAGAAAGCTTGGTTTCTTAACGTTAACTCTACAAAAAAAAAAAAAAAAAAACTTTTATCATTTTTTGTGCTAGTTTTCATGGGTAGACATCTGATAATGTTGCGGAATCTCGCAACTGCAAAAGGAGAAGAATAAAAAAAACATTTATATCAGTGAGATGGTCAGCATAAAGGATCTCTAAGTCCCTATTCATAAATATTTATCTAAACTGCCACTTTACTAGTAAGAGTAAAATATTCTTGCATCAACATTTGCAGAGAGAAGACGATTCAGTAACGCAAATAAACATCCAAAAACCAGACTACGGCAATATTTCAAAATCTTTATTACAAGAAACTGATTTTGAATGTATGTTCAATGATTAGAATGTAGAGGATGATTACTTTTTAGATCTAACTGAGACTTTTAATACATTAGTAAAGAAATAGTTCTAAGAGAGGTTTTTTTAAAACAGTAATTCAATGCCATTTAAAGCGTATGTGAGATCGGGCATACAAACACCCCGCAATTTCATATGCAAAAACCTGTTTTTTGAAATGAAAACTTCTTTAGCGGCGTTGGGCACTTTTTGGTAGGGGAAAATCTTATGGGTTCGCGTCACCGACATGCTCTGACTGGCGCACGTGCAGTGTGCTATTCGCCTTAGACACTTTTTGGGTGGGTGAAATCTCGTGCGTTCGCGTCACCGACATGCTTATAGCAATATATCTGTAGCTATACAGCTGACGTACAGGGCTGTGTATATCTTCTAAGTGAAATTGAATGGATTTAGTGAAAAGTTGAATGTGCATTGCTCATTGCGATTCCGAGAATGGGCAGTACATATTAATAGTTGACGTTTATATTTCGTCTGGAAAATCTATGAGACAGATACAACAATTTTTATTCGAAAATTTGGTGATTTATACAAAAGAAGGTTCTGAAATACTCGAAAAAAGATTTGGCGAAAAATATAATAATGTTCCGATGATTTTAAGTGGAGACTTCAATATTAACTTTGCAGATGATAAAAATCTACCACTAATTGAATTTCTAAATAAAACAATTAATTTAAATATGTCCAATGATCGAAAACTCAGTACTACAAAATATGAAACGACGATCGATGCGGTTTTTAAGCGATACTTAGATAAATTTGAATCAAACATTTTCCTTTATTACTTTAGTTACCATAAGCCTATTGTATCTTTTTTAGAACAAAATGAAATAATTGAAAGTACAAAAAGTCTAAGTATTTTTTAAATGAATGACGACATGATGCAAACAATTAAAATAATGTTAAAAATCTAGTACATTGAAATTTAAGTAAATACAAATACTATCCATAAATAATATGATTGTATATTAATTGTTATTTCAATTGAATTGTATTTATATTTTGTCATGGATCTTGTACAGCCCGTAAAATAAACCATATAAACATGCATTTAGTTGTTTCTCGGAGTGTAAAAAGATGTGAAATCCAGATTGAAGTTGATAATTTTAATTCAAACATTATGAAATTTCAAATTTTAATATTAAAAGTTCTAAGTTTTCACTTCTATTGGCAGTCTCTATAACTGCCAATTTTTTTTAAAAAAACGCAAGATGTGGTTTCTCTCAATATGTGGGGAATATTTATGTTGATGGATATTCAACAGATTCAAAGTGATGGAGCTTTTTTCCCCTTGTAATTTATATTAGTTTCGAAATGTATCAGTAAAAGAATTGAATGTTTCCCCTTCCTAGGTTCGAATTGAAAATATTTGCTTTTGTCCCATCGCCTCATTATCCTTTATCGATATAATAAAAATTTAAGGATTACACACTTCTTTCCTTAATAAGAAGACATGCATGCTAAAGTTTTGAGCGGGGTGATGCAGCTAATAGTACTTTAACGCATATCTGTTTTAGTAGTTAGGGACAATGGTGGCTTTGCTGTAGGGCCTGGGTTCGAATCCCTAAGGCATGGATGAATGTAAATGTATAGTGCTTGTGCAGCATGGGGACACTCAAAATGTTCATCCAGCTGCAAGTCATCTCGTGAGGTTGGTGAGAGGGAAGAGAGGTCGAAGTCCCACTACCACCCCTCAGGATATTTTTCCTAAAAATTGGTGTGGAATAGAGCAAAATAAGACTTTCACTAACGTGGTGCTCAAAGCTACGGATAACGACCGATGCAAAACTTGCCCCTTGCCACGATGAATTTCGTGGGACTCGTTAAGACTATTCCATCGATCACGTAGTATCAGAAACAACGATAACTTTCAAAGTAAACCAGAATTTTAAAGTGAAATTCAATGGATTTACTGAATAACTAAATTTTGTGAAATTAAATTTTGAGTTAAATGTTATGTTTATAATTGAATAATTAAATTTATAAATGGTAAAATGTTTACTGATTTTTTTTAGTAAATATGTGAAACTTCAGAAGTGATTGATTCATTTTAGAGATAGTTAGTTCCTTTAATTAGTAAATCATGGAATCATACTCAAGATCACAAATAGTAATGGTTCATGAGATATAATAGTCAATGATAGATAAATTAGTTAATGTCATCAAACAAATGGAAAGGAAATTTGTTGATAAACTCTTAGAAATTCCCTTTTATTCTTACCGTCAAAAGAATTAAACAAGAAAGGGGGGAAAAGGAAAAGAAGCAAAAAAAGTTTTACTTTTTAGTGATTTTCTCTAACAAATTACTGAAAATTTCATTTTAACACCGCTCATGTTTTATAGGAATTTGAATACAGATTTTCCTTTACTTTAAAAATGTTTCAATTTTAAGGCGATAACCAGTCTTCCTTCGACATAAGGCGATTTCAATTTTAAGGCGATAACCTTCGACAGTTTAATGAATGAAAAACCCTAACATTCATTAAACTGTCGAAAAAAATTTTATTGGCTTATTTGATACCCCGAATCTTTATAAAAATGCCTGCAAAATTTCAAAGCTTTACCTGCATTTTTCATTAAGTAATGGAGCAATGTTTGAAGCTAAACAATAACTACCACGCCTACATTTCAGATTATCTGCTAGAAAAGAGCTTGATAAAAAAATGAATTAATTATTTTGCTAATGCGCATCGATGAGATTGACATTATATATGCCGTAATAAATTATTTTAAGAAAGAACCGTGCAATTCCTGCAAAAGTTCTAGTTTGTGAATTATTTACTGAACATCAAATGGATTTGGTCAAGATTTAAAAGTTGTGCGTGCTTTTTATGATATTATTATGAATGAAATTAAAACTTCAAAACGGATTCTCCCAAAGCACAAATACTAAATCTCATTTTGATAACTCAGATAATTCAAAATCTAATTCGCAAGAATAGAAAAACTCTCCCATTTTTATATATTTGTTTTTGGTGATATATATATTCCAAAGTGTGCGAGATTCAACACTTTTATTATTAAAATATTTTAAGATATTTATTTAAACAAATGCACATATACAGTTCTTATATTTTGATGTATTTTACGTATAAATTGTTATTTGCTTTTGCTTTTATTCGTGTACAATATTTAACATACAAAGGCTTTTAAAATCATGGAAATAAAAAATAAAAGCATAAACATCTTTTGTACATGTTGTGCATTAGCTCTGAGCATGGAATTAGCTCTGAAGTGTGTGTATTTATTTTTTTAATAATTATTAAGATAAAGTTTTATGAAATATTGATCTTTCATTCATTTTTTTCTATATATTCATTATTGCAGTATACTATTTAATTGTTCTACATTTGGGCAATTTTTTATGATAAGTAGTTTTAAATAAGCTGATTAACATTTCATAAAAGTTTCAGACTATTCGATGAATATTATATCATGCTATTCATGGAATGAGTACTTCAAACGCATATTTCTCCATGTTGAATTTTTGAACATATACTGTTATTCCAAACCCTAAGGCTTTTTTGGTAATTGAAGTATGGGTTTGAAATTTTTTATACATGTCCTGAAATGTATGGTTTGTAAAACCGTGCATGGAATTAGCTCTAACATGATTAGTACTTTTTCTAAAAAATTTCAAAATAAAAATTAATGTTTTTTGGGGAATTTTTGGAAATTTAACTATAAAAAAAATTAATAAAAATTAAAGATCAATAGCAGAAAAAAACCGATGCACAGTTTTATGTAGTATATTATAAGGTACTTGGAAAAAAATTTTGAAAGAAAAGAGACATATTTAAAAAAGCCTTAGGGATTTAAAAATGCTTAAAATATCTAAAAAAATTTAAATTTTACAAACATTTTGCAACAAATTAAAATTTTTTTGTATGGAATTATTATTAAATATTAACCTCTATGAAATACAGTTAAAATCAAGTATCAAATATTAAAAATAAAAAAAAATTGTGAAGATGGTACCATATTGCCTTAAATATTTTACATTCGTTGTTATGATTATGCCTCTGTAAATAAAGATTTGCTGGTGATTTAATTATTTAAATTACTGCAGAGGCTCGATGAAAAATTAATGATCGAACGAAACTGAGAACATCATAAAATAATTTAACACAAACTCTTAATCCTTAAGCTGTAATTAAGGTAAGGCTTCGTCTCTGCAAATTCCTATTGTTTTCACGTTATTAAAAATTTAAAACCTTATTTTTCCATGTAAGGGATTTTATCAGTAAAAAACACTCTAAATTGTGAATTCTTGTGAAAAACGCATAAATAATAATGCTGTTAAACCAAAGCACTAATAAGCTTTAGTTTGTAATATAAAATAGTTTCTTTTTCCTTTAGCATAAAACTTGGATGAAAATGTTTTTGAAAATTATTTGGAAACAGTATTTTAATTTTCGTTATATTTTTGAAAGTGTTCGTTAGTTAAGAAATAAGTTAATAATTCATGAGAATGTAAGATAAGAATTTTTGATTTAAAAAAAACGAGTAACAGGTTTTAAAGACAACGAATAATTTCTTAGAGTGAGATTAAAGTTTCCTTTTGAATGTTCTGTTCTTTTCTCTAGAGAATATCAAAACTAAATCAGCAAATGGATTCAATTGTGATAAATTTAAGTTTGTAAAAATAACTGCTTAGTATTCAAAAGAGAATTACAGATATGTATTTTTTTGGCAGAGTTCAATCATTACTAAAAGGTAATTATTTTGATATTCAAAACATTACAAAAAATGGACCATGAGAAAAAAAAGGCAAATTAATGCGCTTACAAACATTTTTTTCTCCTCTTAAGAAATTTTAGAGGTAATTAAATACCTACTCTATTTATAAAAGATAGAAGCAAATCACCCATTCACTCATCTGGATATCTCCAGAACTGTTATCTCTAAAATCTTTAAATTTGATACGCATTTTTTTTTAAATAGAGATCCGCTATGAATTGATTTTATGAAATCTACGGTCAAAGGGGATTACAGGGCTTATCTAACAAAAAACTGTGTGTGTGTCGGCTCCGAAGCACGCGCGCGGCTGGAGTTTACTCCGTAAGTACGGTTGTCTTTGATTTTTTGGAGGCAAACTGGTTAAATAAACGCATCTCATAATACTGTAACCATGCATGTATTTTCTTTATCATATTCACATTTTTTGTATTGATTCAGTTAAATTATATATATATATATATATACGTCAATTATGTTACATAAATATTGTCACGAAGATTCTTGGAGTAGAACAGGTAGCAATACAACGGTTGAATAGAGCAACGAGAATTTATTGAATGCAGAAGGCAGGCGTGATCTACTTGATCGTACACCAGACGAACTGACCCCCAAATTGAAGGAAGCAGCTTATATATGATACAGTGGTGACATCTAGAATATTCTAGAAGTATTTAAATTAACATAAATTTGCATACGCTGTAAATGAATGAGTGAATATTAACGTCCCACTTTTCAGCTACACGAGGGCTTTTGGGGATGCTCCGCGTAATTTTGAACCATGGTCAAGTGACGTGGATGACACCTGAGCTGGCACCCCCTCTCCTAACTACCACACCAGACCAACGGGAGGACGTTTGAGCTCTCGACAGATTTTACGTGCATCGCTCCCCACACGGCGGGTCTTCAATGGTACAAGGTTCGAACTCATGACATGCTAGCCACGATCCAAAGCCTAGACCACTTGGCTACCGCGGCCACTTGCATACGCTGCAACTCTCCGGAAAATTTCAGAGTCAATTTAAAAAAAATTCAAAAACTGGCGATCAGCAGTTGTTGGTTTCGATCCTGAGACCAGCAGTTCCTCAGGCGGTGGCTCTACCTCTAGACCACTCGTTCGTTGAACTGTTTACGAAATATGGCATTACTCTCCCCTTAAAATAACATCGTCTCGATGTTAGTCTATAATTCCCTTACGTTCTGCGTTCTGGATCTCGTCATAGGTCCTCTATAAGGTACAATTTTTCCAGGAGAGTCGAGTGTAATATCTCTCTTGTCCGTCTCAACACTGTATGTAGCACCAGCCGGAGCATTACTTGGGATATTTACGGCTTCATTTGTTAGAATACATTCCTGTGCTTTTGGAGTATAATACTTTTTCATACGTAGAACAGGCACAACCTGCGTAAATTTCCGTCTTCGGAGCGAGGGTTCTAATTCTTCAACCTCATATGTAACGTCGAATAGTTTTCTTACAACTCGATAAGGGCCAAAGTAACGCCTTAACAGCTTTTGAGACAAACCAACTTTCCTATCAGGCGTGAAAACCCAAACTAACTCGCCAGGTCGGTATGATACATTCCGGTGTCTGGCGTCATATCTGGTTTTGTCCCTGTGCTGCGCTTCTAATGTTCTGATTCTGGACAGCTGTCTGGATTCTCCCGCTCGAGTTATAAGTCGACTCACATAGTCATCTTCTGATCCATCAGTGCTGTATGGAAACACCGTGTCAAGCGTGGTTTTGGCTTCTCGACCAGGGAGAAGATAAAAAGGAGTGTAACCCGTTGCTTCTTGTTTCCCAGTATTGTAAGCAAAAGGAAGAATTTCATACCAGTTTGTTTTCTCCACTTCGACGTACATTGAAAGCATATCCGCCAAAGTTTTGTTAAACCTCTCGGTTAATCCATTCATCTGGGGATGATATCCAGTCGTCTTTCTGTACTTAGAGTTACATAATTGATTAAGTTTGGTCACCAGCTTCGACTCGAAGACTTTGCCACGATCGGTTAGAATTGTTCGGGGTGCTCCCTGTTTCAACACAATTTCTTTGGTAATGAATTTTGCTACTTCTTCAGCCTCGACAGTTGGTAGAGCTTTTGTGACCGCGAAACGCGAGATAAGTAATCCGTGCAAACGATAATCCCTTCATTTCCTTTCGTTGATCTAGGAAACCTTCCAAGAAGATCTATGCCATCGCGTTGGAAAGGTGCCGAGGCTGGAGGAATTGGCACGAGTAGACCAGGTGGTTTCTGAGGAACTGATTTCCTTCTTTGACACTCTCAGCAATGCGTGACATAGCGACGTACACTCCTATACAGTCCAGCCAAAAGAAACGCTTCCGAATTATATCATACGTTTTTGCGAAGCCTAGAGGTTCGGCAGTTGAAGCGTCATAAAAATGTTGCAGAATTTCAAGACAGAGATGCCTTGGGATTATTGTCAGCCATTTTCTTCCGTTTGGATCGAAGTTCTTTTTGCAAAGTATTCCGTCTATGAGATTAAAACTTTTCGTAACTGGTTCTGCCTTTTCATGGGTATGAAATAATTTGGATAGTTCCGGATCTTTTTTTTTCTCTTCAGCAACATCAGAAAAGGATGCCAAGGTAGTTCTTTGCTGCTCAGAAGGAAAAACTTCATCCTCAATATGGTTTCTACAAAAGCAAGGCATTCGCGTTCCGTCGTTAAATAATTTCACTCAGCATTCGTGTTTCGTCAGGGTTCTTGAAGCATAGGCAATCACTTTTTCTTTCCTCTTTTGTATCTGGACTAACGTGGCGCCTACACGGTAACCGTTCGCATCTGCATGCAGACTCAGTGGGGGCCTTTCATCAAATCGTCCTAGGACTGGTTCGGACGTGAGGGCTCTCTTCAATTTCTCGAAGGATTCGTTTTGATCTGATCCCCATGTAAATTTGGAATCATTTTTTAGAAGTTCCTGGAGAGGTTGAGCCTTCAGGCAAAAATCCTTAATAAATCGTCGGTAGTAGGAACATAATCCTAAGAAACTTCTGGCGTCACGTATATTCTTGGGAACTGGAAAGTTTTGAACTGCTCTAGCTTTCTCTGGATAGAGCATTATACTCTCTTGGGACAAGAGATGCCCCAAGATCTTGATTTGTCGGCTACCAAACACGCCCTTCTTAGAATTTAGAACAAGACCGGCATCTTGGATGCATTTTAGTACACTCCGTAAGCGTTGAAGATGGTCGTCGAAGGTCTCAAAAAATGCAATGATGTTGTCAAGGTAACAGAGGCACATTGTCCATTTTATGTGGCGCAGATGATTGTCCATCATCCACTCGAATGTGGACGGAGCGTTGCACAGCCCGAAAGTCAAAACGTTAAATTCGTATAAATCCTCAGGTGTGATGAACCGTGTGATTCGTATAAATCCTCAGGTCAGTTTTTTCTCGATCTGCTTCGTCAACTTCAATTTGCCAGTATCCTGAGGACAGATCTATAGAGGAGAAGAATTTTGATCCTTGCAGGCTGTCAAGTGTATCGTCTATAAGAGGGAGAGGGTACACGTCCTTCTTAGTAATTCCATTGGGCCGTCTGTAGTTCACACAAAAACGCCAAGTGTTGTCTATCTTACGTACCAAGTTGACAGGAGATGACCATACTCTCAGAAGGCTGTATGATTCCCCTGTCAAACATTTTCCCTACTTCATCGTGAATTATACGATGCTCTGCTGGGGATACACGATACGCTCTCTGTTTTACAGGTAAATTGTCACCTGTATTAATACGATGCTTCACAGTAAATTTGGGAGAGAGAGACCCATTTTTCCTCTCTTTAAATGCTTCTGAATACTCCTGCAGCACGTCTACCAACATTTGTTAGTTACTCGTAGTACATGAGTACATTGTTACGAAGGTTGATTTATTTTACTATTAATATCTCATTTTGAATATTAATTACATTAATACTCTCGCCATTATTAATCACTGTGACAAGAGGCTTTTGGCAAGTAAAGTATGGTACGTGAACGTCGGTAGATACTTGATTTACGACTCGTGAAAATTTTGCATCAATGGTTGTTACTATACCAGTGTTTCTCATACTGGGGGGGGGGGCATGATAATCCCTCAAGGAGAGTGCGAACATATCGAAAATAAAAGATTTAAAAAATTAATTTACTAAAATGAAGTAAAACAATATACTTGCTGACATAATAAAGTAATAATAAGTGACATAATATACTTGCTTCATAACATCAATACATTCTGATGGTAAAAAATTCGTAAGGAACGATTGAAAAACTATTTTCATAAAAATGCATTAATATTGGCTCAGCTTAGGAAAAATCATAAAAAATGCAAAAGTTCGTTATTTTGTAAAATCAATTATACCGTATCGTGGCGAAATAAGTGATCTTTCTTATTCTGTAGTTATTTTTTGACTGATTTTGATAGGTAAAGAACGCGATCGCAATTTGAAAAATGAAGAAAAAGTATAAACTATATATTCCTTCTTTTTTCGAAGAGATTTAGCGCATGCGCAGAAATGAGCATAACGTTTTTTGTTAACGTTTTTTTTTTTTAATTTCACTCATCATAATATTTCCATACCGTGGGCTTCATACGAAAATCGATTCTTAAGTAATAACTCCAAAAATAAATAATTCCGTGTTTGATTTGTTGGATTTGGAATTTTGAAATCTGGAACGCATAGTTATTTTATTGAAGAGAGATCCATTAAAAAAAGAGTTTTTTTGAGAAATTTACTTTGGGAAGGGAGTTATAAGAGCGTAAAAGATAAAACTACTTCAATTTTTAAAATTATTTAATCAGTGTCGCAACAGCTTATAAAGGTCAAAAGGCTTACTCTTTTCAACTCAGTTTCCATTACTTTGGGCACTGAAGTGCATGATCAGATGTTCTATACGGGTGGTCAATCTGAAGCGAATCCCCCAGTATTTATTTCCCAATCAGTCTTAGTACTCATTTATCAATCCACTAAAAGGATGAAAGGATGAATCGACCTTGCCGAACCCGGGGGTTGAACCCCGAACCTGTGGCGTAAAAGCACAATACACTACTACTCAGTCACAGGGCACTAAAGTTAGAAGCTATTATATAAATCAACTGTCATTTTTAAATCAAGAGGTGAAAGTTATAAGAATATTATGTAAATACAAGATATATATATATATAAACATACATAGACCATGAAAAAGATCCCAATATGAAAAATAGTTATGTTTGCAATATCAATATTTAGAAACATAATTTTATAAATTTTGTGATGAAAAAATAAAAATTTAACTACACATCACATAGAGAAATTCAAGAACATTCAGAAATTAATCTTTAATTGAGTACAGATTGAAAATCACATCAATTCCTTTAAACATACACACATAGACTTTAAAAATTTCTTAAAAATTTTTTAATCTCAAAAATTTGTAAATTGCCAATGGTTTTATGATAGGCTTTAAGACGGTACAAATCCACCGTACAATATTACGTCAGCTTGATAGTGGTCCAGCTGTGGAAAATGTGTATATACCACACACAGTTTACATTTTGGTACACACATTGACCAATATTTACATACATCTACATTTTTAATGACCAATCAAATTTACCAATCAAAAACCTTTTGCATACACTCAGGTTTGCATCTAATATCAAGTATATAAATTCTGATTTGAGATTTGAATCTTTTAGATTTACTTGGAGATCGTAGGAATCGGGAGTAATATAGGAGTTTTGTGTGCTGAAAAAGTATTCCGAAATTTTTTTTATACCATTCTTCAATTTGATGTTTTGTTGGAATGCTATTGAGTTTTTGATGATTTGTTGCTTTTGTAGCTGTTTGGATAGTTGGAATAATTACGTGTTGGTGTTTTGTAGTGAATATACTGGGTTCTTAATTTAAAATTTATAATTTTAGAGGTTTTAGTGGTTTTATATATTTCTATTTTAAATATGGGTGCATTATCTTTGATGTGTGGTGGTTCAGTTATATTGTGCACTTAGTTGATTTAGAATTTTAATATTTTTATGTTATCTTCTTATGTCAGCGTTTCTCAAACTGTAGGGAGCGCCCCTCTAGAGGGGCGGGATTGTCCTCCGAGGGGGAGCGCAAGCATATTAAAAAGTCGAAAACAAAAGATAATTTTTAAAAAATATATTAATTTACTGAAAATAAACAAACAAAAGACATTCTGAGATAAAGGATCAAATACACCATTGCACTAATATAAAATACTTATATATTAGTGTTATGCAATGTGTGTGTGTGTGTAAGCTAATTTATAACAAAACACATAGTTAGGAACAAGTTTAACAATTATCAGTGGCCCCATGAGCTTGTCATATATAAAAGCATTGGCAAAAATGAGCACTTATCTTATTAATTTGTACAGTTTTTAATTAAACCCTTAAATGCCGATTAAAAATTACGTGATTAAAAATTACGCCTTCGGAATAATTTTATAGATCACAGTTCACAGAAATGGTCATATTGCGGAAGACGTATATGTAGTTCTGGAGTAATTAACGCAATGGCTGCGCGAAACTTTTATATACGTCAACGGCAGTAAAGAAGTTAAAGTCGATTGTAGGTTTAGCGTCAAAGTATAGTATTATTGAATATAATACACAGTTATTGTACGGAGGTAGAGGGTCACGATAAAAAGCATGATTGAATATTGGGTCGCATGTGTTGAAAGTTTGAGAAGCACTGTCTTATGTTAATCTTCGGGAACGTAAAGAAATCCATCTAGCTCCGCTGTTTAGGCCTGCCAGACGACTTCTATTAGTAATTTTGAACATTTGTTGTAGTACAACCGTTTAAAATAAAATGTTTCTACCCCAATAATGTGTTGCACTTCCTGTTCCTTTTCTCTGCTTTTTTGCACTGTAGCTCGCAACTACTGCATTTGCAAACCTGCATTCTTAGATGGTTCCGAGTCGTCTCTGTATTTCATACGCACAGACGCAGCAAGTACAGTAAGTTTGTCGGTCTGGTAACAAATCACCCCGTGTATATAAACGATAGGTATTCATACATCACGAAATATCCAGCGGTACGGGTGGTCAATATCTCGTAAATTAAATTTGGAATGCTCTAAGTATATGCATCATTTAGTAAGATTTATTACATATTTCACATAATGCAAATAAAATCAATCAATGAGTTAATCTCATAATGTAGATAAAAATTGCTTAGTGTTATAAATGTAACAGTTTAAGGAATTTTAATGGAAGTATTTTTTCATTCAATTATTACTAAATAATTTATTTATAACACATTTTAATGAAATTATTTTGCTCATATCAATTTCAAAATGAAGTTTAATCTGCGATTATTGTTCGCAATCTGAAAACTTTGGCACTAATGGAAAAGAGGAGCATTAAAAAATAATTGAAATATAAAAATGGGCACAAAGCATTTAAAAAAGAAATAATCAAAAACAGGAAAGAAGGAAGTTAACAGCTTTAAAAATATAGAAATATGCCATGTTAAATGAAATAACGGTGTAGTTTCGATGAAATTAGAGTGTGCGAAACTCTATTTACCCATATTTTTACATTCTTTGGAAAGTTAAATTTTTAAACAGAATTTCTTAAACAATCATTTTTATTATTCCAATTGAATCTCATGATGAATTTCAGCCGTCATTTTTTATTATGGAGTGCAGCTGCGGAATTTAGTTCCAAAATAACTGCAAGCTTAGTCTCGATTTTTATTCTTAAATTGCGAACATTTCTTCCATGCTTACTTGGGCTTTGCACTTACTAGATCTGTTTCTCTTCCATTTACGGTATCCGACTACTGCGATAACTTTTTTAAAAAAAAAATAGAGACGAAGGGATTTTTTTGTGGTTTTTAGGTTTATTTAGTACATTTTAAAAAAAATATGCTAACATTAAGAAGAGAAAAATAAATTATTATTACGAAATTGTGCGAAAAAATGGGTAAAAACTGACAAAAAATAACATAAACGTGGCCCATTCAAGTACCAAAAGTTTATGAACAAATTTTAAATTTTCTAATTCTGATGTGTTGCTTTGTTATTCATTTTTGAAGTGATCTTTAGGATAAGAGATATTTTAATTTTTGTAAAAACTAGAGCACTTTATCTTAGTTCTTATATGAAACTGCTGAAGAAAACAATGATTATATTTATATAAGGGACTGTAAATTTTTTAATAAAATGGTGATTAATAAATCTGAAGGTTAAAACACTTCTGCTATTGTACAGAACTTACACAAAAAAATTTCAGTTAATTATTTTCAAAATTTTTTGAGCAATCGCTGTCCCTCCCCATTTGAGCATTTTCAAAAAAAAATCATTTCGAATAAAACACATTTTAAACGCAAACGTATAGCATTTTGCTTAAAGTAGTGGCATCTACCTTCACTAAAACACTTGCAGTTTTTGTTCTAGAGAAATAATAAGCTTGGTATTTTTATAAGGCTAATAAGAAGGCCTATAAAATAAAATCATAAAAAAATGTCAATTCTTGGCAAAATTCACAATTTTAGGGTAGTCGGATACCTTAAAAAAAATTCCATATATTTTCAAAGTAAATGCATATTTCATAGCAAACATAAATATTTTTAATACTTTCTCGTTTTGTCCTTAATTTAATATTTTTTTCATCTAAGTTTTTCACAATGTAACAATATCAAGCTCTTTAAATGATCAAAAAAGCAGGAAATTTCTTGATTCCGTCCTGTCATCCATAAGAAAATTGAAGATTATAGGTGCAAACAAAGAGTTCCAGTAACACTAGCGAAGAAAAATTTCAGCATAATTATTTCGTCATGCCTATTTTATTGAAAAACATATTTTTTTTTTGTCCTTTAATAATTATCTAGAACAGGGGTCGCCAAAGTGGTCTATATAGACCCCTAGGGGTCTATTTAACAACAGTATGGGGTCTATCTGACCCAAGGGGTCGAATGGGGGTCTATTGGGACTCGAAGGAAAAACAGTTCTTAATACGCAAATCACACATATCTAACTGCGTACGTAAAAATTAAAAATATTTTTATAATTGACTTAATATTATATTCTTTATAGAAAATAAAATAATAAATCAGAAAACAATCTGCCCCCCTTTTTTCCTTATGGGTTTTCGTATGTATACCGTGACGTCACAACTTGACCTTGTGACCAGTTTGTAATTTGCACGACTCATATAGCCAGAAGAGCGATTGAGGCTTATCCGTGTCTCTTGCTGGCGAACCCATCAACCGATTAGGAGCCTTTGGCGCAGACTTGGCGAGCGACGACACTGCCGTTGGCTTTCTATGCATTAAGCGCGAAGGGAATCTTCAGTACTCCGTTTTCTTTCTTCTTATGTGTGTGGTTTTAGTTCTTTTAGTTTTTTTCTTTTTTATACGGCAGTTACGCATCGTGTCGTTGGTTCGCCCTTTGTCTCCATCGCAAACCATACGAGCCTTGCATATGTGCGCTTGTCCAATTCTACACTGGATGCTACAAACGCAAATATCATATGCATTTTCAGCTATCTTTGTGAACAGTATTAAATGCTTGTATATAGTGTCATTATTACTACTATTATATCTACCATTGGATAATTAGTTATTGTTTCTATAAAACTATTCGTTTAGTTTTGATATCAATTTTAATTATTGTTACTTGTGAAAAGGTAAGCTTTAATAATGTGGATTAGTATAATATACCAACTTAATTTTAACTTATTTACAGAACTCTAATTTAAAAATGACAGCTTCAGTATCTAAAAAGAAATGTCGGTATTATTCATTGGATTACTTAAAATTTGGATTTATTTGTTCACCGACAAATGAAACTATTCCTATGTGTTTTATATATGCGAAAAAACTTTTGGAAATGAATACATGAAACCGTCAAAAATGAAAGATCATCTTGAAAGGCTTCATTCAGATAAAAAAAATGAAGAATTAGAATTTTTCAAGAAACTCAAAGAAAAATTCACATGTCAACCAACTTTAAAAAGTTTTATGAAACAGTCTACTGAAAGTGAAAATGAAGGAGGATTAATTGCTTCGTACAAGATTTCGCTTAATATAGCAAAGAGGGGAAAATCCCACACAATCGCAGAAGAAATTGTAGTACCTGCAATTAAAGACGTCATTGAGAATGTGATGAAAAAAGACTCTACTAATGTTTTAAAGTCTTTGCCATTAAGTGCAAATTCTGTAAAACGGCGTATTGACGAAATGGCCGAAGAAATAGAAAACACAGTAGTTTCGGAGCTAAAAAATTGCAAGTTCTCTATACAACTTGATGAATCTGTTTTTGGCGTTTCTGCTATTCTTATGGCGTATGCTAGATATTTCAGTAAAATTAAAGGAGAAGTCATTGATGAATTTTTATTTGCTAAATATCTTGAAACCGATGGGAAGGGAGTGACAATTTTTAGATGTTTACAAGAATATTTAAATAAATATGACATTCCGCTTGAAAATATAATAGCAGTAGCCACAGATGGCGCACCTTCTATGGTAGGGGGTTACCGAGGTTTTGCTACATGCCTCAAAGAAAAAGTGCCCGGCATTCGTACTATTCATTGTGTGTTGCATAGACACAACTTAGTAGCAAAATATCTGAGTTCAGAGTTACATGAAGCTTTACAGTTTTGTATTAAATCTATTAATCAAATTGAAGCTCAACCTCTTAAATCAAGATTATTTGCCAAACTTTGTGAGGAAAACAATGAGTTATTTAACCAATTACTTTTGCACACCGAGGTCAGATGGTTGTCTAGAGGTGTATGCTTGCAAAGGCTCGTCAATTTATTTGACTCCACGACAGAATTTCTGAACGAAATAAATCCTGTTCTAAGCAATGAACTCCAAAACAATAAGAACCATATTTTTTATTTAGCAGACTTATTTGGAAAATTTAATGACGTTCAAACAAGACTGCAAGGAAAAGATGTAATTATTATCCAAGCTCGGACAATACTGTTAGGCTTCCAAGTAAAATTAAATTTATTTAGATCTTCATTGCTACGTAAGGATTATATGTATTTTTCAAATCTGCAACAATTAAAAATAAAAGAAGAAGACTTGGAAATATATACAAATCATTTTCAAAAATTAAGCGACGATTTTAAACTGCGCTTTGTTGATTTGGAAAACATCGACATCCCTGATTGGATTATTGCGCCATTTTCGGCGCAAATTGATAACGTCGACATCAACATACAAGATGAGCTTGCTGAACTATTGTCCGATCTTGAAGCAAAAACGCTTATTAAAAATTTGACAATACATAAATTTTGGACTAATATAAATATAAAGCAAAAATATGTGAAACTTTACGAAATGGCTCAGCCATTTATGCTGGTGTTTCCAAGTTCGTATATGGTTGAAGCCGGTTTCAGTCACGTTAATTCAATTTTAACTAAAAACAGAAATAAATTAAATGTGGAGCTTCGAGGGGATTTACGGTTAAAATTGACTAATTTCGAACCCAATATAGCGAACCTTGCCAAGAAACACCAGGCACACTCATCTCATTAAGAAGTAAGAAATCTGTAGCTACTTTACTTACTGTTTCTGATTTATTAAATATTTAGACTAATATATAGTTTTATTTTAATTACCTGAAAATTACAATTGTGGGGGTCTATGGAGATTTCGAAACATTATATAGGGGGTGATGATCAAAAAAGTTTGACGACCCCTGATCTAGAAGTTTTATTTCTTTAAATGCAGCGATGCTTTTATTCTTTAGAATAAAAGGCATCTTTATAGAAATTTAGATCAAGTAAAACTGTTGCATGAAAATATTTTGAATTATATTAGCTAAAATACTCTTTTGTTGAATTTTTTGAATATATTATCGATGTTTATTTATTTAATTTACGAATATATGTAGCATGGCTTTTACAAGACACATTGTATCTTTCATTCATAAATATAGGATTTGATAGAAGCTGAAAGCAAATGAGCTTAAGTTCATTTTGTTTATCCTTATGTAAAAAATAAAGTGTTTTGCTAGCTTGTGATATTTTATGCATTTATCTCTTTCTATTTTTGAACATAAAAAGCAAGCAAAACTAATCTCTAATATCCGACCTTTCGTAGCTAAAAATATTTCAAAAGGAGATCAGACTTTTGATTTAAAAGTACCACCATTATTGAATTTATTTTGAAAAGATAGGTGACATCGTCTATATAAGTAGGAATGAATGAAAAGTTTGAACATATCACACACACACACAGCTATATGCTAAAGAAAAGGAACTGTTTCTATAAGCTTTGACATAATAAGTATATTTATTCTTTGGTCCAGAATCCTATGGGGTCGATTTTATAAATAAAGCTTACTAAATAAATAATTTCTAAGAAGAGCAATATTTTGAATTTCTCCTCTTTTGTATTGTACAACATTAAAATAGAATAAAATATATTTAGTATGAAACTTAGAAGTAAGAAACTTTTTTAAAGTACTCGATTTAATTTTTGGAAAAAATTCCATTGTTGCAATTATAAACATTTCCTTAAGTGCCAATATTTTAAAATTAATATTTTAATAATAGAAAGTCTATTCTTAATTAATATTGCCATGATTTCGTTATTTTTATATTTAGAAAAAAATAACAAATCTTGTAAATTGTAACAAGTGATCCATTTTTTATTACTTGAGGTTCTTCATGTTTGTAAATTTACTTATTTTTCTATTAGGAATAAATAGTAAGGATATGTTTTCATAATGCCTTTAGTCTTCGAGATAATTTTTTAGCGTAACTTGCTGTGGATAGGCATATGAATCAAAATTTTAAAACATTTTAATTCACATTCAAAACATTCAAAACCAATGTTTATTGTTTGTGGGGTTGATTTCGCTGAGTAAGAAGTACGACTTTCTTTTTAAAAAGTAACAAACGAACTGGCCTTTTTGTCTTTAATATAAGCTTTTTAGCCTATTGGTACGCTCGACAAAGTCAACACAGCTATTCTATATACTTACTGCATTTTTCAATTCATATTCCTTTATGCATGCACGGTATTTTATTTTAAATAGCAGGGTGAAGTTTTGAGCAAAGTATCGAATAGGTAGTAAAATATGTCTAGCTTTACATTTTTATTCAGCACATCTTTAATGATTTTGAAAGACTTATCTCTATAACTTAGGTTTCTTATCCAACTTGACCAAAAGAAGCACTAGATCAAGTCCTAAAAAACGAGTCATGATGAAAGGTGAAAGATGCAGCTTCATGAGGTCCAAGATAGTGAGGCTTTGCCTCATGCCTGCATGCATTTAGCTGAGCATATTGGAATGACATTCACGCCTTGGGTGACCCTACTAGAATACACTTCCGACGTACTTCCCCCATTCTGCCCGGGGACACTCTCCCGCCACGATGAGGCAGCAATGCAGGACTTCGGAAGAGTTTTAATTTATAATTCATAATATTAGAAATCGTCTCAAAAAGATTGCGAAGTAAAAAAAAAGTATAGTATTCTTGGTCGGTGATATTTAAATCGAATGGAATATTTTGGATTATGATTTACCAAGCGTGAAATAACGCAATTGCTAACACATTAAATAACTCATTAAACAGAATTATGTCTCCATGTCGTTATAAGGTGTGGGGCACAAAATTAGAAAAGGAAGGCACCAGTTCAAGTGTCGTCTTTGTCTGTGGTTAAGAATTGCGAGTTTTAATCATCAACATCATTCGTGTTTCTAAAGTGGAATGCTAATATAAAATTTAGTTTCCATTTCCCAAAACACTTTTTATATCTATAATTTTATATTAATTGTGATAATTATTTCAGATTACGTTAAATTTTATTCGTCCATATCGGCGTGGAGTATTGCATTTTATAATATCAACTATTCATCCTTCTGAACAAGAAATGCATTTTTCAGAGGAATATATAATTCACCCAATCGGAGAAAAACTTCTTTTAAGTAAAAATTTCATAATTTTCTCTTGTTTAACGGGTATTAGAACTTGAATTGTCAATGAGTTTACGAATTATTCGCTTTAGATGCAATCAAGACTCTTATATACTAAAGGAATCTTGACATTGTACTAGAGAGAAGCGATGTTTCTCCGAGCAGCTTTCTTATTTTCGAATAACTTTCAGAAATCAATTCACAATTCCTTCCCTTGTACTTTAAAACCTCGACAATTGAAATTTGGAGGCTCAAGAAATCCATTTAATCTAATTCAGTGTTTCACATTTTTGTGTCGAGAAAACCACGAACCAAGCTTTTCATTTGATTTGTGCACTTGTTTCAATTGAGACTTGTAGAATATTTGTTGGTTCGTAAATAAATAACCCAATTTTTAACTTGACAATTAGTATGGATAAACTGGGAGAAGTATAGAATTTGAAAGGCGAAGATTTTGAAATTAAGGTAGACATTCAATTGGAACTCAAATATTTGTTCATATTTGATTAGTAATATTAAAAGTCAACATTTTACATTGATATCCATTCCAAAAATGTCCTTGAAAATAAATGAGCATCAATACTAAAAGCGCAAAAGTTTCAAAACGACATTCATAAACAGAAACAAATAGAAAGGGAATATTTTTATATTTTTTAATAATTTTTTCGGTATTTTCAAAGTGGCATTAAGATTTTTAATTTTTGTTTTAAAGTATATAAATACATTATATATATATATATATTCCATAAACGGATAATATTTTTCTTAAAAGTATATCAAAAGATTCAGCTGTGAATTTAAATATATAAAAACCTTTTTATTGGTTATATATATATATATATATATATATATATATATATATATATATATATATATATATATATATATATATATATATATATATATATATATATATATAAACTGTCTTCCAATATGAAACAAAAAATCCAAATCTAAAAACAAAATAGTTCACATCTTTAAAAGAAGGCCAAATTAAAGCATCTCAAGATAACTGAAACATTTCATAAATGCGTTTTAATTTTTTATTTAAGTCTCAAATTTGAAAGCGAATTATTTTGGTTCCAGTAACAGCAGCAGAAATAATACAATGGACTTAAAAAAATTGTATTTCATAATAACTTTTAATACACACACATATGTATATACATATGTATATGAGTAATATATTTGCGAAGAAAATGTAAATTTGTCAAGCAAACATGTAATTGGATAACTATCGTAATTTTATTTATTTCGTGCTATTAAGAACACTGACTAACATTAAAATATTTGTAGACTTGAATTTATTCGTAGTATTACGTATTAAATATATCAGATTTTATTCGAAGAGAGAAATTATAATTAAACTCACTCATCTCAGAGGTTTTGAAAAATTATTTTTAACAAATTAGAAACGTAAAATTCCCCAAGTCCGAATAAAACATTTCACTCTTTATTATTTAAATTTAATTAGATAATAGAATACTTCAATTTACTTTATTAATTAACGTTAGTAAAACTTTTAATCATATATCTTTGATATACCTTTTTAAAAGGTTAGCAATATAATATTTTTTTTTAATTTTTGTGGTCTTCATTCTCTTAATTTTGTCTAACATTTTTTTAAATAAGTTCTCATAGAATTAGAAAATTAAAAAAAAGACTTATATACACATAAGCTAGCTAAGCATAAAAGCTGGTTTTTACCTGAATACTTATATAGCGGAAAAACTTTTAATTAAATGTTTGATGATGAGAAATATTGATTTTTTTTGTCTTTACTTTCTACTCCAATATCGAAAGAATATTGAACCAATCTTATTCCATTTTTATACAAATCTTCGTTCCCTTAGTAAATTATCTTTCTACATAAAAAAGTGTCAAACTATTTTGCCGATAAACAAATGTTTATGGAATTTGAAAATGAACAGGTTTCCCCTTAAACTACTACTAAGATGCTCGAATCCTGCAATGCTAAGAAAATGTAAGCAAATAAACTTTTATTTTTTTAATAGTTCCTTTCTTGTCAAATATTATTTTTAAATTGTTTCTCCCTTTTCATAAATAGTTCCTTCTAAGTAAAAAAAAAAAAAAATTACTGTGCTGCTTGTATAAAAGTATTTAAACATTTTTTAGTCATTGTCTTAACGTAATACATGAATAATTATTTCTGTGATGAAAATAATCCAGTAGTTAAGACTAAATTGGTTTTTTTAGAGTTTTCTAGTAGAAAAACGATTTTTTACTTTGCACATGCACAGCTGATACTAGTTTGTCATTATATTTAGAATGTGTTAAATTCAGTGATTGTTAAGCCTAATGTAAAATTTCATCACTGGATAAAAAAAAAGTATGAAGATTCTTCTTCAGAAATAAAAACACATATAGTAACGTTTTTAATTAAAAAACCAGACATTTTACCCCAACACTACATACATTATATTTCTTTACATCGAATCTTTTTATTATCTCGTTCAACAATGTTCTCAAAAGACAGAACGGGAGTTGTCATTCTATTTTTTGTTATGCTTTGGAGTATATTGGTTCTAAACGATTATTTATAAAAATTAATTTCTTTATGGCCAAACAGTATGTCTTCTTGGTTGCTTTTCCATTTTATTTCAAGCAATTTTTTTATATTACTGTAGAAAGTACAACTTTGTAACTAATACTTTGTAACAGTTACAATATTATTAAAACACTTGGATTTCCAAATATATAATTGATGCCTATTTTCTTAACAGGTTTCATCTCTTAAACTAATTGAAAAATAATAGAAATTAAAAAATTACTTTTTACTTCAGATGAAAACAAACGTTTCTTCCGCACTGTTCAATAGAAAATTAATACTACGGACTGGGGAAAAGAACGAAAAAACTAATATATTTTAATGTTACCAATAAATTAGTGAATGATTTGATATCTTCTAAAGTACTTAAAATATAAGTAATTATGATATACCTATAAATGTCCTTGCATTTCTGGTCGTATGATTATGCTTACTAGATTTAATTCAAATTAAGTATGTTTTCTTTATTATAAATATGTTTCACTTGTTTTCTTTTAGTATAATGATTTAATATAATGATGTATTTAAGGAAAAGAAATAATTACCTGATTGATAACTGTATTTTGCATACATTCTTCTTAATAGCAAGATGGGATAACACATTTTCTATTTTTTTGACAATAAATCAAATTAGAAATAAGAAAGTTTTATTTAATGTCCATGCTTAATAAATATGGCATGGCATAGCAACATGCCACTCAGTCCACACACTGAATCCCTTAATGTATTCATTTTCTCATTTTTCTGGGCAATCAATTCTCTGATATCCCTTTAAAAATATTATGAATTTCTAACTCTCCATATTACATGGTAAAAGTTGTTTTGAAAGTATTTGCTTTAATGTATAAATGAATATATATTTTCACGTCACTTGATATAAGTTATAATTGATGGGCTATTTGTTTCTATTAAATTCATATTCTATTACATCCATAAAAATTAATGTAAGATACAACATAATATTTTTCTCTCAAGTAATTAGAGGAAATAGTATTTATTGCTATAGACAAAAAGATAATTAAGGTGGTATCTATAATGTTGTTTACGGAATAATTTGTTATGTAATAAAAAATAATCCAGAATAAAATATTGCATGAATTAAACATGGAGAGTTTTCTACCACTTTGAAAACACGCGTGCCTAAATGTGAAGTAAGAGGGATGATAAAATAACAAAAAATGAATCCAGGAACCGAACTGCTCGCTAAAATATTTGAATTCTTGCTTGAACATTTTCATATATATATATTAGACGTGGCCAGTGGAATGGATTTCTTAATATAGATACATTTTTTATGATTGTTGATGTTGGTTACTGATGAAATTGACTAGGCAGTCTTGTGATTAATTAAGTCCGTCTGATTGCACATTTTGAGGCACACAAATATACACATATTAAACATTAAATTCAAAGAGAATGGACGACACAATACAGAACAAAGAAACGAGGACACTGCTCGCTACAGCCAACTATATGGTGAAGAAACATGAAGAGATATGTATATGTAGAATGGTTTGCGGAGTACCTGTTTTCAAGTGAAAATATCGCCTCCTATCATTAGGTTTTTTGAGTTTTGCATTGCTTTAGCTTTACTTTAGCCCAGTGATTCGTTAAAGTATTAAAATAAGTTTAAAATGTTACTTTTAAATATTATTAATGCTCTGCATAAAATTTAAAACTTGAGCAAAAATTTAGGTGCTTTATAAATGTGAAATGAAAAATAAATAGGAGAGTTCGAAGAAGGAAACATTGCTGTATCCAACACTGTGCGCTTCGGGGAACCGAGAGCGCTTGGTTGAGGGACTTGTCTGGTGGGTGAAAGAGCGACTAGCGGGTTGCACGTCCAGGCGGAGTCAGCCCTCAGAATGCGAGCTGCCCGAAAATAGGGGGGGGGGGGGTGAAGTGCTTTGGGTGCATCGGTCGCCGGGAAAGCGGGTTGCAGCTTCTCGGATTGGGAGGGGAGCATAGGAACAAATTTTGAAAGTATTTACTTTTTATTAAATTTTAAATGTAAAGTTTTTCATTTCAATAATCTTTATTTACCCTGGGCAATAATTGAACTCGTTACAGTCATCTTAAAATCCCTGACAGAAGATTAGAACCCGTAAAGGAGCTCAATCAAGCCACCCTGCTATATAACGAATTTTGAAAAAAGGTCTGCTCTGATAGCAGAGTACGTGATTGGTCAGCTAACTCTGATCCTATTGGAGGAGAGAAAGTCTGATATGAAGAGAAAGGACAGAATTTGCAGAGATCTCGTTATTTAAAATTAGCGGGAAATCACATGATCTAAGTTGGTTGATGGTTGTAATTCAAAAGGTTCCTGTTAGGTGGGTAGCAAGTTAAAATAATTAGACAATTGTTCTGAAGGACTGGACCAGAGAATTTAAAGTGACTGAAAATGATATTATTAGTAATTATTACATATATATATATATATATATATAAATTGTTATTAATTATATTTATAATATTAATTAGTTAATATATTCAAGACGTTATGCATTTCGTAAAATATACATTGAAATAAAATATGTATATGGCACTAAAAATATCCGTATATTATTTCTATTCATAATACATCAACATCAAACGTCAATAGAACCTCATTACTAGTTTTTGTTATTTTAAAAGTTTTGGGTTAAAAGGCGCTTCAAATATAAAACTTCATTCAGGTAAAATATCTATAAGGGCTTGTATCTGTAAGTTTAGAAGTTTTTCTGAGACGCGAAAACGTTTCAGGAGTTCTAATTAATTTATTTTTAGGTTTCTTCATCTATTGTATGAAGGAAAAGTAAAGATGCCCATTAAAAAATAAAATAGAATTTTCACAAGACATCATTATTATTAATTTAGAAAATTTGATTCTATTCTGATACTGTATTTGATACTAAATTGTCCAACAACTTCTGTCTACCAAAAAAGTATGTTGAATCAGTGTATACTAATTATATATAATCAAGACTAATAACTTTTTTAAGTTTTAAAGAAAGATTGAAAATACAAACTGAAAAATCTTCTAATCCTTTGGCATGACAACTGTTCAATTTTCACCATTAATTGAAATTATCTCTACATAATTATATCACATTTTTAGGAAAAAATTCCACGCTGAACTTACTTGTTAAAAAATATTGAAGCCATGCATAATATTGCGCAAAGAATCGTAAAATTAAAATAAAAGTTTATTAAAGTAAAAATTCTAAGTCAAAAAAAAAAGCTAAATTCACTAATGAACTAAAAACAAAAGTTCTAGAAAATTCCAGTGAATGTTTAGCAGCACTTCAATTTTATGTAACCTTTTCTGTCGTGCATTTTTGTAACCTGTTTTTTACGAGGAACATCTTTTTTTTTTTTTGCATATATCATACACGACAATAAAAATTTGGTGTCACATTTGTGTTACAGTTGCTTAAAAATATATCTATGTATTTCTACTCCAACTTACTTAAAATTGTACTTGCTTTTTTCAGTTTGATTCATGAGCGCTTTCAAGCAGAAATATTGAATTTGAATCCCTTAGAATGGCATTTTCATGCGTCGAGGAAATAGCTGTACTTAATGTTTTTACTGAAACTGGTTTTAATACTTTTCTTTTCGGGAACATGTTTAAAAGTATTTTCATAAAAATGAATATATATCACTTCAAAATTTATTTTCTCGTAAAAATTTTACAATTATTTTATTTATGATAAGCAGAGAACATAAATAGCAAATAAACGAATACAAGTTTCCTCTTCTGTATAATACTTAAAGAAGCTGTATTAAAGATACATTTAACCACAACTTGACATACAACATGTCCTATTTCTTCTTTGAACTTCAAGAGACCGTAATTTTATTTCAGACGTATATTAAGGGAAGGAGAGAATTTGTTCTCAAACTCCTTGTTAGTTTTTTTCTGAAATTTCATATTTTATCGAATTACGATGTGTAACATAAGTTTTTTTGCAGAATTGTTTTTTCTCTTTTTCGTTGGCCCAGTTTTCGGATGCGGAAATTTCTCAAATGCCTGCCAGGAAATAAAAGTTTTTATTTCTTTCTTTCCGGGTCAGTGACCATAAAATATATTCTACATTTTTCTTAAGTCTAATCGTGCAAAATATATTTATATTAAGTGGTTGCCGAATTAAATTACAACCATTGCATTTATAGATAAATGTAAATATAGATATATGTACTGTCTACCAATAAGTAATTGGACACCTTTGATAAAAGATAAAGAAAATTTATCCATATTCAATAAATTTCATAGCCTCTACCAGAGGCAATTACATCCTTAATTCTCCGAGGTATATTTTTCACAAGTTTTTGGCAATGGTATTACGATTCAACTCTGGATTCTATGAAGACCAATCCAGTCGGTTCACCCTATTGGCAAGTGGCGTTGCCATCTTGCAAGCAACAATGATCTAACCCGTAAAATTGCCACAGCGTAGAAAGCACATTGTTGTCTAGAAAAGGGCAGTAGGATTCGGCGTTGAGCTTACTATGAATTGGGATCATCAAGGGTCTCAGTATATATCACGAGAAAAATTTGACCATAATTCCACTTCCGCCAAACTTTGCAGTATAAGCACAATAAATTCTGAAAAAGGCTTTCTCCAGGTATATGCCAAACCCAGATTCTGCCATACAACTGGTATAAATTGAACCTGGACTCAAAACTCCAGAGAATGTTTCCACTTATCTAAGGTCCAATTTTGAAGTGCCATTCTAAAGATAAACCGAGTGGCGCGGCTGGATTTAGTAATCAAAGGTTTCTGCATGGCAGGACTACCATGGAAAGCAAGCAAATGTGTTTCCTTGAGGATGTCATTTATCGAAACAACAGTCCCGGATGCTTTTTGGAACTCCTGGAGGTATGTGGGCCCTCGATTTGGGGTGGTTGTTCAGAATTTTTTTCGGACAACACTTGTCAGTCTCTATCTCTTAGTTTTGTATGTCTGCAGCATCGAAACACATTACGGAAATCCCCACTTACCTTAAGCTTTTTAATCACAAAAGCCACTATCGATTTTGCAAAGATTAGCACATTATATATGCCTTCCAAGAATTGTACATTTCTATGATATCCGACAAGTACGCCCTTCTGAAAGTCAGACAGTTCCGAATTTCGTGGCATCTTGCATAGGACTAATACCAATGCTGTTTCCTACACGATATTTAAGTACAGAAGGTTTGACGCAGATCACGACCGAAGATATCCTCATTTGCATGCGTTTTCAAATATTTATTGATAGGTAGTGGAAATAAATAGATATATGTTTCTAATAAATTTTCTCCTTTTCCAGGTGCAAGTTTGCTTATACATGTAATAATTAAGAAACTTTTGAAATAGTTTTCAATTAAAGCTCAATTTCTTTATTTATGCAATACATCCGTTTAATATCCAATGCACGAGTTAAACTAGTAATGGACTAATAAACTTTTTGGGTCCATGTAATATGTACTTGAATATGAGATGGGTTACAAAGTAAAATGGAAAAATTTCCAACAAAATAATTGTTTTTCTTGTAACTCCGCAGAGTAACTACAATATTTGGACGGTTCCACTTATTATTATGAATATCGTGTTTTATATACTGTATTTATTCGAATCTATAAGCTGCACTCCGAAATTCTGAAGTCTTTTTTTTCTGGAAAAAAAAAGTATAACAAAATGGTTTATTCACATCCGTTATTAACGAAATTAAAAAAAAAATAATGAAAACTAATAAGAAGGATAAATTAATTCGTTTTACTGATATTAAAAACTTATGAATGCATGTATGAACCCGCAATTGCTCTAACCGTCAATATCATGTTCAATTTCCCTATCCAACGAATTTTTCCTCCAATTTTAAGTCGCAACAGATTTTCAGTAGCATTAACATTAGGAAAAACATACGGTGTATATGCGAATAATACGGTAATTTAAAAATATATTCTCTACACGTCATGTACATGAACTAATTGAAAGCAAAATTATATCTCAGCATATAACGAAATGCTTATCAAAGTTTATAAGATGAATTTTCGTAAAACTTATCTAAAATGCATTCACATGAAATGTGTTTTGATAGCTCAAACAGCTCAAACTAAAATTTTAAAATTAAATATTTTAAACCTATCAAATTTTTATAATACGAAATATTAATATGACATTCTTAAAAACATTTTTTCAGCAAATGATACAGAATAAGAAAATTAAAAATTATTATTATTAGGCAATGGACTAAATTCATGTGACGTCATAATCACATGATAATTTTAAACCACATGTTTTTAACCAATCAAGTTCAAAAACACGTGACGTCATAGTCACGATAAATGCAATTATCTATTTTCAGCAAATCAGTTCATGCACTTCGTTGTTGCCAAATTACGCTTTTTACAGAAACTTTTTTTTTAAATAAAATAATATTTGTCACTTTATTTAAAAGTACATGTATAAAACAAGACTTTTTTTCTTTAATTTTAAAATATTTTTGCAGAAATTTCTTTTTATAACTCTTGAGCATCTTTACCCAATTATGCGATTTGAAATTTGAAATTGAAAAAGTACGAGCTAGTTTACTGTCTGTTTTGAATTCAATGTAGAACATGTGTTTATATTTATCATGTGACCGTCATGAATTTAGTCCATTGAGTTTTCATTTAACATAAATAGTATTTTTGAAAATGAATCTTATATTTTAAACTAGATTTAAATTTTTTGTTATATCCGATTTTAAATTTAAATAATTAGTGCACTGTAAAGCAAGGAATATACTGTTAGCATCATACCCCGCATATCTTGGTGATAATATTTTAAAAGAATAAATAAATATTTATATAAGCTGCATAAAATTAATGTTTTATTTAGTGCGATATTAATCTATCAGTATTAAGATACCATAAGTTGCCTGTTACTTTTAAAAATATATATGCATTCAGATATTTATATATAACGTAACACAATTAGGAAACTTATTTTATTTTCTGTATGTTAGAATGTGTTATACTTTTTACATAATTAAAAGAATGGAACACTGAACAGCTAGAAAATACTTTCAATACGGCTATTAGTTTCAATAGATAATCACGGAAAAGAAACTTTTTTCTATCAACCTGGAATAAAGAGCGATAGCTAAGTTCAAACTGAGGTATCGAGAAAAAAAAAAGAGTCAACTTCACAAAGGCCTCTGTCCTGTCGGCAGTCATAAAAACGAATCCTTTTGTCCCGGACCCTTCTTGATGGGGGCATTCAATTTATTTGAGAAGGCATTATTTTGTCACTCATCTCCCCCTCGGGAATAAACACCTCCTCCACTTCTCTGATGATGAAGTAAGAAGAAGGCAATTTGTGCAGACATGTTTGCTTACCTCCATGTTATAGATTAGGCAGGTGGGTTGAATTCAATAAATCAGGCTCATAAAAGAGTCTAAACAAGTGATTATACTTCGCAAAGATCCGCTTTAACTTTTGGGGCACTATAAATATAATTTAAAGTTTCAAAATTCAATTAAAGATCTTCTCTTCCACTTTAATAAGATAAGTTATTTAATCTTATAGGATTACACCATCGAACATTAGTTACAAAGCCCAGACCGAAGTAAATATATATATATATATGTGTGTGTGTGTGTGTGAGAGAGAGAGAGAGACAGAGAGAGAGAGAGAGCAATAATTATTGACGTAACTTTTCTCTTAAAAATATTTTAATTCATAATAGTCTTGAGTCCTCCAAGACTTCGCGTTATAATTACTTCCTACGTTACTCGGCTAACGTGATATAACCATAACCATATATCACAAAAACTAAGACTTCAGCTTTTTGTAAAACAGAGTAATATAACTTTGCAACACAAGCCTATTAGAACCAATAAAAAAAAGACTTTACACCAAATCGTATGGGATTTTAATAGCTTCCAGTTGACCAAGACTAAAAATAGAGGAGGGTTCAGGTGCGAAAAGAGAATGTTTTTATGAATGCCATGTAAACCGCGAATGGTGTCATCCTGCAGTGTATGTTTCTGATTATTTTATATTGGTGTTTTTGCTGTGATTTTAATAAATAAACAAAAGTAGACTTCTAACTAATAAGATTTTTCCTTTTCAATTCTGCTACAGCAATCAAAAAAAAACAAGACTTTAGTAACAAATATCTTAAAGCAGGTCCGTAATTCTTCATGTATTGCATGTATCAATATGCATATGCATTTGAATATGTGCGTTAACTTAAGATGAGAGAAACACATAAAAATTCAAATTTACACAGATGGATAATTATAGCAGGCTCATAAGTCTCGTTTACGAGATCAAAGTTAAATTTGGTGGCTGACTGAGCTTTTCCATAACGTTTATATTATTGAACGAAATTTAAAAGACTCTAATAGGAAAGAAAGATCTTCTGAATTTATCATTAATTATGAAAAATCATCTCATACCTGAAATGCATTGGAACAAGCCATGTATCAAAATAAGGAACAAGTTGTTGCCAAATTTAGTGATCAGTAAACAAATTCAAGTTCAGAAATCAGAAACTCTTCTATAAAATTTGTTTTTCTTGAAATTTGATTAAAATTATTGATACAAAAATATTAATTAAAAGTTTAATTTCATTTATAATGATATGAATTGTATATTTGAAATATGTAACAATTACATTAATCAAATGATATTATGCATACTTATAGATATATATTATTATTATTTTATTGAATTACGTAGTGTCATCATGTGTGATTTGAAAATGGAAATTTTTGAAGCAAAAAAGATATTTTACAGATACATTTGAAAAGCGACTATAAAATAAATTTTTTAATTAGTAGTACCTTATTTCTGAATAAAGAGTAAAATGACTCGTGCGATTTAGGTATACTTTACAGGTAACTTCTTGTAAATTTTAACTGGGCTTCTCAATCTTGAATAGTATTTAATCATTTTAATGTAATTGTTCTTTTTCCTTATTCTTATAAAACCAATATTTACGTAAACAAACTAAACACAGTGGCGCAGCAGCCACTGAGAGTCAATATACGCTATTACCAAATAAATATTCGTGACCTTGGGCATTGAGGTATATGTGCAGATGTTTCGATCAGGTGATCAGTCTGACGTGAAACCTTCAATGTTTAGTACCTAAGCAAGCTTGGTACTCATTTATCGACCCGTTGAAGTAGTGGAAGGCACTGTTGACCTTGACCAGTCCGGCATTTGTACCCGAAACTTGGGGCGTGAAAGCGCGATACACTACCTCTCAGCCACTGGGCTTCAAACTTTGTTAAAGTGATATGGTACCATCTTCACATTTTTTTTGCTTATAATATATAAAATTTGGTTTTAACTGTAATTTATAAAGGTTAATATTTAATATTAATTCCATACAAAAATTTTAATTGGTGGCAAAATTTTGTAAAATTTAAATTTTTTAGACTTTTTAAACATTTTTTAAATTCCTAAGGCTTTTTTAAATATATCTCTTTTCTTTGAAATTTTTTTCCTAGTACCTTATACTACATAAAACTGTGCATCGGTTTTTTTCTGCTGCTGCTCTTTAATTTTTTATTAATTTTTTTATAGTTAAACTACCAAAAATTCTCAAAGAAACATTAATTTTGATTTTGAAATTTCTTAGAAAAAGTACGAAACATATTAGAGTTAATTCCATGCACAGTTTTACAAAACATACATTTCAGAAGATTCATACAACATTTCAATCCCATACTTCAAATATCAAATAAAAGCCTTAGGGTTTTGAATGTAACCGAGGGCAAATCAGTAACCAAGACAGTAAGTGAAGGAAATTAACGTAGCTACAGAGGTACAAATATAGATAGACTCGGAGGCTGAGAGTTAAATTTACAGGATTAAATAAAGTTTAAGACAGAAACTCTCTCGTATACTTAGTTGTATTAATGGAGTGAAATAAAATTTAGAACATAAAATACTGTGTTAGAAATAATGCAAACATATTTAAAATATTAAAATTATTTGTAAAATTCTAATTTTAATTGTAAACCAAAAGGTCATCTACATGCATAGAAATGATGTTTGAAAAACTGTAAGTATTAATTTTCTTTAAATACCTAAAGCATCGTAATATTGTTTGTCAATTTAAAATAATGGACATTAGGTATTTAATAAGTTAGCTAATTTCTTCCTGTATGAGCATATGTAACTAGCGAACATTTGCACGAGTAAATGTATTTTCAAAACCATTTACTTAATTATTATTTATTTATTTATTTAATTTTTTTTTTGGTAATATATCATATTTTTATTTCGGCTTACTTTAGATGCACTGGATGATATGTTACACTTTTTGCTTCTACATTATGGGTAAATTCGTTTTATGTTGTAGGAACTTAACAATGCGAATGTGAATTTTGGCCTGAAGTAATTATTATCCAACGAATTAATTTCCATGTATATGAATTATGCTAAATTTTAATTTAAATATTTGAGCATATGCGTAAAATACAGCTCATCAACTGAAATAATAGAATATATTCATAATAAGTAATATTTTTCATCAAATGAATAAACTGTATTGTATGTAACTTCTCAAGTGCTACCGTTTCATTATTAACACCCGGCAAAATAACCATTGAGACAGCTATGGCAATTACGTGAAAAGTGAGAAAAGTTTGGCAAAACAGAAAATTTTCCTGTCTGACGAAAGAATTGAAACAATAATAAAAATTAATTTTAAATAAATATTTTTATGTTATGCGCATAGAAATTTAAACTTCAACAATAGAGATTAAAAACCATCTTTTCATCTTTTAATTCCCCCTTCAAATGTGAGTTTCTTTTCTGTCAAACATGTTTGTTTTGTGAAATATATCACCACAAACTGTTTTTTTTTTGTTTATTTTATTTAATAATTTTTTATTTTACAATTATTCTTAGCACCTTCTAAAGCTTGGTATTTTAAGAATAAAGCTCATTTATTCTTAAAAATATTTTTATATTGAATAATTTTTTTTCGCTTTTCCTTTAAATTTTAAAAATACTTTCAAATTTATTAAAAGCTTTTGAGAAACTTTAGCAGACTTTGAAATGAAATAAATAATTCACATTTGCTTTAGAATGTATATTTACATAGCTTAACTTTTTTTTTTAATATTCATCATGAAGACTCTAGTTGATCTTCAAGAAAAACTATCCTATTAATGTATCTTTTTGTCTTCTATCTATTCAAACAATTTATAAAGAAAGTATCAAACTTAATTAAGCAAAACCATCCTTAAGATGCGGTTACAGTCAAAGTTTTTTACTAATATTTATATCTTAATCTTTCCTTAAACTGAGTATTCCCTTTTGGGCATTACAGTTATTTTTTTACATAATTCAAATAATCCCTTCTTTTGCTTCGTGTTTATGATATCCTTGGATTTTCTGATTTGATTAACATTTATTATACATAATAGCTCGGCTATAAACTTAATTATAACTCATTAATAGCTTAATTGAAGTGATTCCTCACCCATTTTATAAAATACCCAGTTTTTTCTTAATTCAATTCTACACATCTATATTATTGAGAATTTATAAAATTATTAGCTTAATTTCAACAAATACTTTGGCTCATAAATATTATTAATATTTTAAAACACAGCTATTTATATTTCTACAGAACTTTGTATGTATCTTTGATGTTTCCATTCATGTATCACTCATGCATTTTCAATAACAGGGATACTGTTCATTCTTATGAATAGTTCTTTTTTGTATTCAGTTTATGACAACATGCTGATATAGTTAATACGTTGGGTTGTGTTTCCGAAAGTCAGCGTGAAGCTCTTTATGTGATTAAAGATACAACATTTTTGAAAAACACTTTTTGTTGACACACATTATTCAGCGTCTCTTCTAGAAATTGTAAAATAGAGAAGTTTCCATTTTTTTTCTATTATTTTAAATGCTATTTCTAGTCCATCTCTTTAGAAACTTTCAATTATAAAATTAAAATGTTATCTTCTCTCTCGTCGCAATAAATCAAATTTATTTTCTTATTCAACTCAATTTCTTGAAACTGTTTCGAAAGAGCATTTTCTCACTTTTCATTAAGTTTTAAGTGATATAAGCCCTTAGGTTTCTGGTTTTTTTTATGGTAAGAAAATGATTAATAGAATTTTCCTATTGTTCAAATTGGACTGTACTGAAATTAATTATATCTACTATTCCTATTATTTTTAACAGCGGCTTAGACCAAAATTTCTTTCATAGAGCACCCTGACAAAAAGGAAAAATTAGCATTGTAATCAATGACTTAAAGAAATAAATTTTGACATTTATGTATCAGTTAACCAACATGTTCCTACGTCCAATAAGTTATAAAGGAATAAATATTTACGTTTTAATGGGCCATAAATTTAATGGTGTTTTAAATATCTTGGCAAAAATATGAGAAGTTGTTCTAGAATCTATTAAGTACGATGGCAGAAAATAATGATTAAATTCGAATTCCTAAATTGACGTTATAAATATATTATTCTACAGTCTATATTTCGGACACGTATCAAGATTTTTTTTTGCAAATAAATGCAGATTTTTATTGTTACTACAAACATATCATACTTCCTCATACATCCTTTGTCATGTTGCTAAACAATATGTCATAAAATATTATAGAAAAAAAAGTAAAATAAAGATGATAAAAGATGCAGAATTTTTAAGAAATCCGATCTAGCAGTTATAGGCAGAAAATAAGGGAGTCCGTTTTTCACATTAGCAAGCGTTTTCTTTTTTATTTTCTTTCCATGTCGATACTAACTGCGAGGAAAACTCAGAGTATCTTTTGCAAAAGACATCTGCCTAGAGAGAAGGTAAATAACGACACACCTTTTTTATCATGAGAAAGCCTTAAATGATTGGGCAGTTTAAATAAAATAGAAAAAGGTTGTATGTTACTTTGAGCAGAAAAAAAGAGGGTAACTATAAATAATATAACAAAAAAGTAAGTTTATTTTCTATCACAAACAAACGAATAAATTGTCTTCACAGTTTTCTGTTTTAAAAATGGTGGAAAAGAACAGTTGGAGCATATACCTTTTTATTTCTGTACTATAAAAGGATATTAGTAGTTCTTCAAAAGCAGGAGAGGTTTCCTCTTAATTTAAAATTAGGATATAAAACCGCTGTTATACAAACAAAATAGTTATAGTCAACTTGGTCTTTACCTCCAACTGGCGATCGTTCCAGCTTTCATAGTATAAAAGTAATTGCAAAATCATTTCATAGCATTATTTATACACATTTTTGCTGTTTTTATAAAATTCGTTACAATTTATATGTTGGAAAGTCAAAACCTAAAATGAAAAGTAACATAACCCTACTACGTAGCTAACAGTAGATATTTCATGATTATGAAGCTGTGCTTTCCGAATGATTTAAAAACGAAATATTGAAGTGGTGTTACGATTAGTTTCCACGTCACGTAACATTAGTTCACGTTAGATACGTAAACTAAATGGCTTACCAGTACCTATCATTAAACTAACTATAGTTACTAACTTCTCTACAGTTTATTTGTAACTATATTTTTGAGAGTAAGTTGAACGTAAGCTGTTGCCTAAGGCCCGATACACTACACTAGGAATCAGCATCTCAAAAATAATAATAACACACTCAGGATATTTGTTAGAGTAACTGCAAAATATTTTGCATAAAATCTGTAGTAAATAAACAACGCTTGATGTGCTTATTTCGCCACAAAACCATCGAATGAGAAAATGAAACTAATGATGTTGCGAAAACTTATTTCTACAAATCCTCAAAATAATAGGCACATGCCCATTGAATATTATCAGGAAATACGTAAAGATTTTCAAAACTATTCAAAAATCGTTGCATCAGTTAAGAAAAACATGCCGCAGACGAAGATGGATTAATTGCCACTTATTACAAATTCAAAATGTGGTAAAAGGTATAATATTTGAGCAAACGCAATACCTTTTTAAAAAGTACTCATCTCAACAGTGATGCATCCGGATTTACCACCTATTTTACTCTCATATCCATAAATTAAGTATAATAAAAGTTCAGACAAAGAAAAACAGAAGAAAAACAAATGCGACTTATTTGTAAAACCTTTTATTGAACAAAAGGTAAAGAGCAAAAAGGATACTTTGTGTTTGATATCATTAATAAAAATTACGCTTTTTACTCACTGGAGGAAATTGCACAAAAAAAAAAAGGGAAAAAAAACTATTTACAAAAACCAATATTACATGCTTGGTATGATGGTTAATACATAGTATGTATCCCTGACGGTGTAATACAATCCGTTCAACGCCTAGGCATAATGAGTATCAAATTATCAATCTGATCTTGGGAATATTGAACTACTCATCAAGCAATGCTCTCCAAAATTCCGGTAGATATGTAGGAGATTGTTGACGAGCTGTAACTCGTGGACTAAGCATGTCCCACACATGCTCTACTGGATTCAAATCCAGTGAGAATTCTGGCCACTTCGTAAATGTGATATACTCCAATTGAAGGCATTCGCTTAAGATGTTTGCACAGAGAGAGAGAGAGAGAGAGAAGACGGGCATTGTCAGCCATAAACACAACTTCTGTGCCCATGGCACCCCGAAACAAATGTACATGTTTTTGAAGAAAGATGTACCGATAGATTTGGCCTGTCATGGTTTCAATTTAAACATGCAGGACAGTTCTGGAACTCAGAATAATTCCCTTCAAACGAGCAATCCTGCTCCACCGAAACGGAGTTGTTCACTGATGTTCTTTTGGTGGAAACGGGTACCTGGCGCTCTCCATATGAAAGTCCGGTGACAGAATCAGACTACGAGCTAAACCTGGATTCGTCGGAAAACGCACACAATACCAATGTTGCGGTGTCCACAATGCATGCTCTCTACCCCAGGTTAATCACAGGCGACAGTGAGTTGCGGTAAGGGGAACACATCTGACAGACCTACGAGCATATAGACCAATGTGCCCTAAGCGTCTGTACATGGTCTGCCTTGAAACTGTCGTATCAATGGCTGAAGAGAACTGACGAGACAGGTCTAATGCTGGCGCTGTTTGTTTCAGTTGGTAGTAACTGCCAAATACAGATTCTCATTCGGGGTTGTAACTCGGAGGTGACCTACCTGTGTTGTATCGTCTACTCACATTACCCTCTTCTTGGAATCGTTGCCAAAGCCTGAAGATGACGCTCTGAGCGATTTCAAGTTCCTCGGTTACTTTCAGCTGGGTACGCCACACTCCAGACAAACGAGAATTCTTCCATGAAAAAAATTATTCAAATGTGTCTTGTGAACAATTATGCGGTTATTGCACTGAAAGGCTTATAAAGCGCACTTTCGTTATTGTGACGTACTGTCGGTGTCATCTGGTCGCTTCTTGCAAATTGCATATGATTCTTGAAGATATATTGTCATTTTGCGGATGACATAGTTATATATGTATTTTAGAGTTCGATTTCCGCGGGACTCTGAATTAACCTTAAATTTATGAACTTGAGTGTAAGCACAGTGACCTTGAGCTGCAGCACAATACAGCGACTAATTGAAGAAATTGCAGTTAATGTGGAAAAATCTCCCAAATTTTCATTTTCCATGTAGTTGCACAAGTCTATCATTGAATAAAAGAATACTTAACTGATAGCATTTATAAGTTATTTTGAAACAAGGTACCAATCATTGGGATGGCCAAGTAATTTTAACGCGTTTTTCCCATGTTGTATTTTACAATATGAAAATTCGGGAAAACTATGGGAAACATTAAATATGATTCCGCTCATCTAGGACACAAATGCGACCAAACGCAGAAAACTCGAGGTCAATTGGTTGCTTATTGGCTGAGAAAAAGGTACGACAAAATATGGAACGAAGACGAAATTTGCGTCCTAATAGCGCTTTTGTTCCACTACGTGAAAAACGCGCTGAAAAGGAATATATTAGGAGAAAAAATGCTAATCGCAATAAATAGCAATACAGGTACAATAAAATATTATGTATTTTAATATTAATTACTATTAGAGGATTATTACGAAAACATACAACTTTCTGCAAAATATAATATAGTACTTCGCATACTGCATATAATAATATACTTCATAAGTAATATTGTTGTATCCGCTATTTATGCAGCACCATCACTAGTAGGCCACTACTTGGGTTTGTTGTTTATTTGATGGAAGAAATGCCAAATTTTCATAAATTTACTGTGTGGTGCACAGGCAACATTTTGTAGACAAACGTCTAAGCCTAAATCTCTATTCATTAACAGCTCTATTAATTCGAAAAGTAAACAGGATTACATCCAATTCCAAAAATGATAAAATTTTTCGATAGTTTTGCTAGGACAATTAAAGAAAATTGTATCAAGTTACGCACATAAATTTGCTGGTTTTCAAAGTTTGGCTCCTTTTGTGGTATTAAATATAGTGTCATACAATTTTTTAAAAAATAATATGCCAATAGTTAAAGGCAGTAAAAAAATCTGCCTTTTTATTTTGAAGATATTTTCCGAAGACTTATTGATGTCAGTTTGTAGCTTCAAGAATTTTAAAAAATCTTATAGCTTGCCAACGTATAATGTATCATTATTTATTGACAAAGTATAAGTTATATTAGCAAAAATTAAACATTTTTTTTTTCATATTACATGAAAATGTACTTACTATGTCTACTTACATTTTCATTAAAAAAATTCATTTGTCTCGATTCAATGAGATGTTTCTTTATTTATTTTCAATTACGCTAAGTATTTGCAATGTTTTGCTTTTCATTTTCTTCCTTTCTTTTTTGCCAATACTAAAAAAAAAAAAACGTTGGGTTTTAAGAAACATGAAATTTTGTAACATTCTTTGAAGAAAAAAATAATAATTTTTTCAGACATCATTTATTTGTATATAATACATGAAATTATTCTCTTTATCTTAAATTTACTTCATCTTCTTCTTTGAAGTACGATATTTTCTTTTTGTGAATAAAACATAAAGCAGTAGATTCAAAGGGTTTTTTTCACTGTGGTTTTCAGCTTAAAAAGATTAGAATAAATCTATTATGTTTAGTGCCTGAAAACTATTTTAAATATAAATTATGGTATTGAAAAAAGATATAATTTCTTTTGTAGATGATACTAAATGTGATGTTTTTCTATGTTTATTGGAGAAAAAACCTATGAAAGACATTTAATTCTATTAACTATTATAAGAAAAAAAATCATAAAAGTGAAATATATAGCTACTTATTATATGTAGATTCAATTTTTTTTTTTCATTACAGCCATTATTTTTTGTCCTACTTTTGAAGATAAATGCACTTATAGCATATTTTTTGTGTGTTTTTATAATCGGGAAGGTTGAAAAAAAATACTAATAATGGTTTTTAAAAATTAGTTTTTTTTTTCTGTTTTGGTATCGTTGGGATCATTAATTAAATTTAAATAAATTTATTACATTAATATTTAATCTCTTTCCATTTTTTAGTGAATGAAATATGATTAAAAGTAAATGTTTGTAAAATGGATTAATCACAAGTCGAAAACATGGCGCTAATTTGTATCAATTTGCGGATAAGTCTTAAAATAAAAATTTTTAAAAAAGAGTAATATATCAATGGTATTTTTAATATTCTTTAGAACTCCATAACAACATACTATGTTGTATATTATTTTTATTTTAATAAATGGTCAGAAAATAAAATAATGAAACTATTCTTGTCAATTTTTAACTACCGGCGCATTTCAAATTATACAAATAAGAAAGATTTAAGTGACAAAGATGATTATAAAATGTGTTTTAATGGAAATGTTTGTATGCATGTATATGTATTCTGATAAAAGAGATCTGTTATTCATTATTTTAAAAATAATACAGAAAACCTTACCACCAACATATTAGTAAGAAACATCAGTCTTAAAGAAAATTGCATAATCAAGGGCAATTTGATTTTAAGTTCATTATTAGAAAACTAATTTATCAGATTTTTTTATAAATATTTTACACCTTAGTCATGCTATAAGTTTTGATACAAAACTCTGAGATAGTCTGCTATGACTCAAAGCAGTAGACAACTATTTTAAAATTCTTCGTTGGAAATCGTCTGCAATATTTTAAAGCCATCAACTGAAAGCTAATTTTTCAATATAAATAGCTAGTATTTCTCTAAATTGCCTTGGCTCTATTGTTTGTTCGGGAGAGAATTTGGCACACTTTTTCTCAAATTAAACATTTAAGGGATATGGTAAGTCACTAGTATTAGTACAAATACATGTCAAATATTTGCGATGGTATTTATGTAATATATTAAAGTTCTGTCACAAAATTATGTAAAAATTCTATGTCATTTTTGAACAAGCCATTTACAGATAAACGTCTCAGCTAGGAAAAGTTTTACGTAATAATGCCAAATTCAACATGGAAATCACTTTCAATTGACGAATTCTTTAAAATGTTAAATAATTCAGCATATGTATATCTAAATAATATTTACCTGATCAGTGGAAGCAGAGAGACATGTTCATTATAATATATTTCTTCAAACAAGGGGTTATTATGAATTCATATTAATTTTTTATCAAAGGATTTAAAAAAAATACTTTTAAATAAATAAATTGGCATTATTTATTCCAAAACAACTTGTATAGCCTTTTCTCCTCAAAACTAAAGCATCAGAAGAAAAAATCGTGTTTTTCAATTATTTGTTATAGAAATTATTCCAAAATATTCAAGTATTTTGAAAAATATTCATATATTTTTATGCTGCTTTCAAAACAACCAAAATTGCTCTTTTTTCTTTCACTTTAACGCAAAAGGATATATTTACGCCTTGTCAATGATGCTGCAATTTAAAATTAATTAAAATCAATTGTAAATGGCTCATATATTGGGCTGAAATTAATAAAGTCAATGCCAAATTCATTAAACTTCATTGTTCATGAATATATATCCCTCCTTTTCAATTTTTGGGGAAATAATTTCATTAAATCTCCCAGCATAATTAAGTGTCAATTATTTTATGCCGATTGAATGAAGAAAATATATTTTATTAGAAAGCTTCTTTTTTCATAAATTAATACTTCTTGATTTCTCGTTTTTTATCATACTTTATTGTTAAAAAAATATGAATAACACAATTGCGTTGCATTCGATTGTCGGGTATTTCTGTCAACGAGGAATATTTACGAAGAATTAAGTAAAAATGCATTTTTGTTTTGTTTCGAAGGAATAGTGTTATGGGGTATTATGAGTCCTCATAGAACAGATTGTTTTTTAAAGCGCTCTGACGATATATGAAAAATTTCATCTTAGTTGTCATTTGTCAAAGAGGTGGACAAATAGCGGTCTGTCCGTGACATGCAGTACACAAAGAGTTTTTCTGCGACTCACAGTCAGGAAAATAAATAAGAAATGTTCTGTGTACTCAGGTCATCATACATTTGTGAGCAAAGTTTTTCCTTCATGAAGTTCTACAAGAGTGGAGATGGATGCAAGTTGGCTGACTTGAAGGCTTAGATGAGATTTTCACGAATCAATTTCACTTCTGATTTCGAAAAAACTGCAGAAAAGTGTGATAGTGTATATTAGTCTCATCAAAATGATTTTAAAATTAAATGTGTTTGTGTGTAGCTATAGGTGATGTAAAATTAATGGAATAAATATATTTAATAAAACTGCTACTATCTTATTTACCTTATATTTACTGAATTTTGCGGTGCAATTTGTAACTTTTCTTAAATACAAAGTTAAGTAATGCATGCACTCTTTTTAAAAATGTGTGACCCTTCGATATCTTCCCCCTCTTCAATGTCGCCCTCGAGCAAAACACCAATGTGTGTGTGTGTGTGTATTTCACAAAAACTTATAATTCTGAAGAAAATAATCCTTTAAGGTATCTGATGACCCTAAAATTGTGAATTTTGCCAAAATTTGACGAATTTTTTTTATGATTTTATTTTATGACCCATCTATTTTATTTTATGGCCCAACCAGTCGGATACCTTAACTCAATAACGCATTGAATAGACTATATTCCTTTCGAATTTACAAAATATCTCCAAATAATACCGTAACTCAACTTGAGGTAGGAGAAACAAATATCACTTGTCTCTGAGGAAATGTCAATAAAGAGCGTGGATTCTTATAAATCTTCGTCGATTCAGCCACTTTTACAGGGGAGTGTGAAATATCTACCTACCTATATCTGTATGAAAGAAAAACTATCTGTTATAAGGAGATGAATTCTACAAAATCAAATCATCACATTTCTCGCTATTACAACCTAGGGAACCAATGGTAACCTCTTGTATAAAAAGGCTTCGATCACAGAAAAGCTACTCCCATTTTCCTTCTCTTTTTATTTCCTTCTCTTTTCCCTAGCATCAGTTCAAAAAAGTAAAAAATAAATAAATAGAGTTGTGAAGTGGAATCGTTCATACCAGTATTCAATAAAGTTTTGAGGGATGACAGCTATTGGGGGGTAAAGAACAGATGTTAAGGTATTTTTTTCCATGACACGTGGTTTTGTAATGGAAATACACGGTGAACAGCTGCGATTGAACGCCTTCGACTGAGCCGGAGAAGCTATAAAGATGAAACTTTTTTGCTCTGCTTAATTACTGAAGAGGCTTCGTGAAGAATGAACAATTATTATCTATATTTTATCTCTGAGAAGTTTCTGTTCCTGTTCAAAAACCTACAGTAACTGCTTTAATGATCAGAACGATCCCCCCTTTGCATAAAATGGGCTTCTATTTCTTAATTTTTAATTATTTTCTGATACACAAAATCACTAGAAAATTAAACACTCTCATAATTAATTTAATAAAAATAACTTTATATATAAAAAAATGGGGAGAGGGGTTGTTATTCGGCGAATTTACCTAAAAACTGCAGCTTGAAAGTATAGGTACGCGTTATATGACGGTGCGCATTATAAGCCGGTATTTACGGTAATTAACTTATTTAAATAGATTTATGTAAAATAATCGCGACTTCAGCTATATGAATTACAAATTATATTTTGAAAATTTACATCAGTTATAATAAAATGTCGAGAAATATATTTAATATACTTGATTTATTTGATTCGTTCCAATCTTTAACGCCCAACACTCTACTTAACATATTACATTACCAAACACATAACTTATAAACTTATTTTAAAAAATTCAGTTTAAGTAAAAATGTGCCAATAATCCTTAAGATAACTTTAGCAATACTAAGCACTTGTATTTTTAAAGATACATTAAAAGTTCCTATATATATAGCTTTTCTTTTATCATTATTGACATTTTCATCTTTACTTTTCTCAAAAAGGAAGCTCTCGGAAAAAGAGTTCCTCAGTATTATTAAACTCTCTACAGTGAATTTTTTCCTTAAACAGCTTCATGGAAAATTCTAGTTTCTTCCCGTTTAAATTGTAAATAAAAATATTTCTTGAGCATATTTTCAAGTAAAGCATTTTTCGAACATCATATATTTTTTATACAATTGTGCACATACATAATGAAATTTAAACTCCCTTTCATAAAGGTAATAAACGAAAAAACTTTAGAACTTTCTTTAAACTTATTTTAAACTCCCACCTTCCCAAATAAAGCGTAGAATGTATATTTTCTGTTAAATTTTTTAACAGCTGAATTTTTATTCGAAAAAGTATTTTAAAAAGAAAGATGAGTGTTCTTATGACACTGTAATGCAAGAGCATGTAGGTAAGATACAAGAAATAAAAAGACAAAACTATTTTTATGCTTATTTTTTGTACATTCTGCGATATAACCAAACAAATATTTATTTTGATCCTATATTTTCATGTGTATATTTTTGCACCGTTATATTCCGTTCTTAAAATTTGAATTTATAAGGCAGATGTTATTTTTTTTCTAACAATACACACTATATAGTTTTGGAAAAAGCAACGCTGATATGCAGACTGCAAAAAGTTATTGTTTTTAATAAAATAAGTCAATAGACAGTTTTATGTCCCATTCAAAATTTTGTTTAAATGTTACACAATTTGGAACAAAACATCCCAATTCATTCTATATGTGTTTAGAATATAAAGTCGACATTTAAACATTTTGTTTCTTATGTTATGTGTAATCAACTTGCACAAGCTATAAGATCTATGTGAAATTCCAGGATTCGTAGAAAATTAGGTACATACACGACGAAGAAAAAGCCAAAGCATTTCTTTGATTTAACTGAATAATTTGTTTCTTGCAAGGTCAGCGAAATATAAAACTTATTTTCAAGAAAATATAGGTATAACTGAAAATAAAAATTATCAATAACAAATAAACAAATTGTGAGACTAAAAGTTATATTAAGTCATCGTTTAATTAATATATAGTTAGTCTATTGTTTAATTAAAACACAAACGGTAGCTTATGAAATTCCACTTCAGGAAGGAATGCATATAGCAATGTTTATCTTTTCTGATGACATCACCAGAAAACACCCCTATACACTAATTTAGAAAATGATATTTTCTCTCTTCTTCTGTTTACATACTTGCTTGTACACATTCTGCAAAAGAACGAAAGTTTACTGAATAAGGTGAAAATTTGAAGCATAATTTTAAATCATACTTACAATATCAAGTAACTAATAAAAAGTAAATATCACGCAGAAATATTTCAAAATTTCGTGATTTAAAAATACAATCATTTGGAAAGAAGAAAAATAATGAATTATATTTACCTATTTTTTTTTTAATGAAAACATTGCTTGATTTCTTGGAACTCAAAATTTACTGAAGAGAATGCTCTTCTGTTCTATGTTTCTTGACTAATACAATTTCTTGTTATTTTAAAATAGATTAAATTATTTGTTTATATGTGGAATGACTGAATTGATTTGGTAAAGCTCATTAGTTATTCGAAATAGAATTTGAAAAGTTAGCAAAAATGTATTAATAATGCTATAAATGATACTAAATGGTTTTTATTAGTATCAGTAATTAAAATGTGAAACTATACCGAAAATTATTTTTGTTTCTACCAGAACTTAATTGGATGGATTAACAATTGAATATTTCCCCAAAACTAAAACTTTGCAAAATTGTTATTCTATCATTTATTACGTATTTCTTTCTGTGACTAAAAACGATGATTTTAGAGAATTCGAGGTATTCTTATTGAATGTGGAACTTTTTCTCAAAAGTCTGAATATTTCACATTAAATTTCTAAGAATGTTTATGTAAGGCTATGGCACTCTTCATCTGGCAACAGTTGTATTGTGTTCAAACAGGACTATAGCCTAACCCAGCAGAGAAGTAAGAAGTGAGAGAATCGTGACATGGCGAAGATGAGGAAAGGTTGAGCAAGGAAGGATGCTTCCTATAAGTTGTCAATGAGTATGAAAAAATTAAACCATTGTTTGTGTATGATTTGTTTCGTGTAATTTAACAAAGTTTTTTAAATAAATATTTGGGCTTAAATGTTATGAAGTTATTTTAGTAATGTGGAAACACATAAAAACCACTAATTTATTCCAAATCTCCAATGAAAAGAAACCAAGAACATTTACAGTTTACCATTACTATTCTTCTTAATACTAATATTTAAAGTATATTTAAAGTATTTTTGTTGTACGTGTAGTTAGTTACCTGTTAAATAGATTGCTACAAGAAATTTTTGATTTCGGAGCTCGTTTTTGCATTTTTTCCACAGTCAGAATTTTAAAAATTTATTAGATTGTTCAATTATATTTGTTTAATATTTTTACCATGTTTAATTTTTTTTTCATTTCACAAATTACGTATAAGACATTTTATTCTTAATTTTTTCCGTAAAATTATTTTCTTTCAAAATATTTTTCCTCTTCCATGCTTCTTATCTTTCTCGTCATACATTTTTTTTAGCTTTTAACAAATGAGTTTTTTGTTCTTAAGATATTTCGTATGTAACTGTTTCCAGTTCTATCATTCCGTATTAAAAACGTTCTTTACCAATGCACAGTTGAATTTATAGGTACATCCAAACAATTTTTACTTATATAGCATATAGATTTTATTATTTGCATTGCATATTAATAATATTAACTTTTTAGTTAGAAATAAAAATTTCAAATCGAATAGTAGTTTTTATCCCAAAAAGACTATCGGAATTTAATTCCGTCAAACAATACTTAGTTATAAAGGGCGATATTTAGATATAAAACTACAGTTAAAAGATAACTACACAAATGCGTTAATATTTATAAAAATGCAAGCAATTTTAAATTCTATATTATTAAAGCAATGCATTGGCATAGTAAAACACATATATAGTGGAACATCATTTAACAAGAATTTCTCATGTGACGAGTCATTCACATAATAAGCAAAATTAATTTTTTAAAAATGTTGACTTTCTGAATGAGTACAGTTTTTTACAACTAATATGAAAGCTTGAAGAGTATATACTGGTGAAACCTCCTTTTCCATATGAAAAATGTTGAAGAAAACCATGCTGAGTAAGAAGGATTGGCTCAATTGGAGTAAAGGGAAGGAAGCAACTGAAGAATCTTATGAGCTGAACACTAAGGCATGGGAATAGAAACTAAGTAAAAAAGGAGATGACTGATATGCATTTCTTTTGACTGGTTTTTGATACCGTTGAACTGAAAATCAGTAAGACAGTCTAAAACTAAAAGGGGGAAATAATACAAGGAATGAGAAAATTCTGAGAAATCATGTGACAACCAGCTAGGCAATATGATCATGGTGATTTTAAAGAAATGTATTATTTACAACCGAATAGCTTATATACCACTCATCGTGTTCCGAGAAAAGAAGAGCCGCAGCAAAGTCACACATCTCTGGCACAATAAGAGAAATGCTGAAGTCATTGAATACATTTTTAGAAGAAAAAAAACCCTAACAAGGGAGTATTAGACATAAATATGACTTTTATTTGTGCAATCCTTCAGGCTATTGCATATGGATGGATAACAGAGTATATGAATTCTGATTTAGTGATGCATAGTTACATGCATAAAGTTTTGCAGATTGTTCCAAAAAGGGTTTTAATGGAAGATATAATAAACGAAGCAACACATTTATAACTTCAAATAATAGTTTTACTTTAATGAAAAAATTAAAGGAAAACTTTTTTTATATAATTGCTTTTATACTATTTTGGAACACAAATCTAAGGCGATAAAATTATTTCGGTTAAGAATACAAAAGACTTAGTAAATAATTAACGTGCAATCATACATGGAACTCTAAATATATGCTTGAGCTGTTTTAGAACAAAGGAAATGTATCAACATCCAATTACTATGCAGAGATTTCTGCATAAAGCTGGAGAAGTCCATTTGTTCGTTCCTTTTATTTTTCCTTCCTTATGTGCAGAGCTAAATAGAATTCGAGGAGGCTTGTGACTCTTTATCAGATATAATGGACAAACGAGCTCAGGAAGGAACCAAAATTTCCTTCTTTCCACATACTAGAGATTACTTCATAATAATGCAAGGTAACATATTATTTTGTCGCTAAAATATCTTAGTGAATCGAGAATGAGCATAGCGCGTGACACAGTCTGCTTACGCAGGTTGCTCTGCTCCGTCATCTGAGAGGTACTCTGAAAAATTAAGATCAGCATTAATTTACACTGAACTATATTTAATTTGTTTTTCTTCTGCAAGGGAACAGTATACTTTCGTGCTTAATGGGATACAAAAAAGGATTTCAAAGTTATTTTTATAGATTGAGTAAATAGCCTGAAGGATGTTCTTTTCATAAAAGAAAGAAAACGATCAGTTTTTTGAATTTCAATGCAAATAAATTTACCTTGAAAATGAATTATAATGGACATATAATATCTGGTGATTAAAATATATTCCTATGAAAAGTTGTTCTTTATATGAAATTTTAAACATAAATAGGGGGGTTCAGAACATAATAGACAAACTAATACACGGTATCTTTATAACAACTAAAAAATGTGATGTTATCTTTATTAACAGCTAAAAAATGAAGCTTTTCAGCAAATAACAGTGCGATCACTGACAAAGTTTATTACGAACAACCTTTTGTAAAATAAAATAGACGTCTTATGACAAATCGTGCAGTTATGTATCAAATGTTCTTTCAACCCAGCGAGAGAAAATATCATTTTGACATGGTGTTCATTTCTTTACGAAATATTGTTTAATGTATAACAGAAGGCAGACATCCTTTTGACGCCGTGCTCATTTAGATGAAAATATTATCCTCTGCTTCCTACAGATGTACCCTTTTCCATATATTTTGTGATTTAAAAACACGTATATCAATAATTTATCAATTGGTAAAACACCTTGAAATTTTTCGTTGTCGGATGCTACAAAAATATTTTAGGATTTGCCCCTTTCGAAATTTTTTTTTCAGTTAAATATTTTGTATATCTATGTTTTTAATTTTTCTATTTTTCACATAGGACGACAAAATATATAAAAGCGTGGTTTTCAAAATAAATACTTGTAATATAAAAATTATTATCAAAGTTAATACAATATCCAAAATTTGAAACAGCGAAATATTTTCTTGAACACCTTTTGATAAAAATACGATTTCGACCTTCATCTATAATAGAGAGTTTTTGCTTTATTCATAACAAGATACAGGAAGGTCACCCATTTCAATAATGATCCATTCATTTATTTTTGGTCTATTTTGTCCACTGACCAAAATTTTGACTTAAGGTATCCGACTACCCTAATATTGTGAATTTTGCCAAAACTCGACAATTTTCTTATGATTTTATTTTGTAAGTCATCTTATTAGCTTTATAAAAATACCAAGTTTATTATTTTCCGTTCACTAGAACAAACACTACAAGTGTTTTATTAAAAGCAGATGCCATTACATTAAGCAAGATGTCATACTTTGAAACGCATTTTACTCGAAATGTGATTTTTTCAAAATAATCAAACGGGGTCAGCGATTGCTCAAAAAGTTTTGAACATAATTAACTGAAATTTTTTGTGTAAGTTCTGTATAATAGTAGAAGTGTTGTAACCTTCAAATTTATCAATCACTGTTTAATTACAAAATTTACAGTCTCTTATGTGATTATAATCACTGCTATTTTTAAGCAATTTTATATAGTAACTGAGATAAGGTGCTCTAGATTTTGTAAAAATAAAAATATCTCTTTTCCTGAAGGTCATTTCGACAATGAATATCATAGCAACACATCAGAATTAAAAAATTGAAAATTTGTTCATAAACCTTTGGTACAGAATAAGCCCCGTTTATGTTATTTATTTTCAATTTTTCCCCATTTTTTTCCCATTTTTGTTACAATAATTTACTTTTCTCTGGATTATTTTAGCAAACTTTTCTTAAAATGTTCTAAAAAAATCTAAAAACAACCAAAAAAAATCTACATATCTCCATTATTTTAAAAAAAAGTTGTCGCAACAAGTCGGATACCTTAAGAAGACTGAAAAATACTACCAGAAAACATCCTTGAAGCGAAATGCATTAAAATTCCTCTCAAAGATCAATTAAATGTTTTATTTATTATTTCACCCTCAAGACCGAATATAAGAAAGTAATATTTTTAGTTTGCTTATGCATCTACTCCTCTGATACTATTTTGACTGCGGTGACTCTAATACATAAATATCAGGAAAAGCAGTACCCTTTTTCAATGGAAGGAAAGGTAGGTACTTAGATTTTATTGATCAATGCCACTGTTCAAAATAACTCGCGAAGTTGGCAACGCTGATTTCACATGTGTTGTACGCACTAAATTGGCAAACGTGTTTTGTTTCATACAATGTCTCTAATAGGTTGCGATAAAATGTAAGAAATGAAATATCATTGGAAGATTTTTTGGTACTTATGTATTATTGCAACAATTGCAACTTTATTAATAACTCGTCAAGTTGGCAACTGCGATTTCCTATGTGTTATCCACGCTGAATTGGCAACCATGTGCTTTGTTTCATATAATGCCATCAATAGGTTGCGATGATACATAAATACTTATTTTTTGACCAGCAGGTCATGCTATGCAGTTGGAAGTACACGCTGAAATGTACTGATATTCAGGTGATGACTTAGTTTTACGCTATACATAGCCTAAGTACAACCGTAGATTGATAGCACCACTAACGTTCAATTTAACAAAAAGAAAACATGTCAGAAAATCTCATATATAAATAAAAATTTATATTAGCCTTTGTATTCTTACGCATTAGCATCACCACAGCCAAATTAGCACTAAGCAAATCACGCTATATCCACCAAAATCTGACTGATTTTTTTTATATAAGAACATGTAAGAATCTTTGATATCAAGGAGCGATTCGCGTGGCGCTAATTTGGCTGTGATGACGCTAATATGTAAGTATCATAAATTCTAACTTAAATGATACTGGTAATCTGATAATAATAATTAGTTTGAATATAATGCCATTTTCTATCGTGCATCACGCTTTCTTGAGACTCATAGTACAGCGAACATTAATCATTAGCATAAAATGAAATACAAAATTTTATGAAAGTAAATATCTATGGAATAAGATAGAATGAAAATATCTTAAAAGTAGCCAGTACAGTAATAATGTTAGAACTTGCAAGAGAATAGTTGTTTCATAACACAATCAACATTTAGTATTATAAACCACAAAATATATAAGAAATAATCATACACAAAAACAAGACATGTAGATATCTTTAATGAGCATGAATTTAAAAAACGACCTTGCTGATAAAAAATTTTATTATCTAAAATTATAGAGCTATTTTAAAACACAAAATATACTGATTTAATGAAGCCTTATCCCATACATACAAAACATCGCGCGAACCTTGGTATTGCCCACTACATTGGCGGGGGAAAACCCAACAGGCGATCGAGCGCGTACTGTGTAGTAGCCAAAACTTAAAATATTAGCATCAATGAAAGTTTTTCAGCATTCATAGTAAAAACAAATTATATCACTTTTCTCTGAAATTATAGAAGAGGATAAAATAAGCTCAATTAACATAAACGGTTCGACGTTGCAATGCGATATAAACAACTCTTTGTTGCCAAACCTAAAAAGGGAAATTCTGTTAAAACTCTATTTACGATGATTTATTCGAAAAACAATTGTAATTCCACTTCAAAAAACATAAAAATGAAACCTTAAAAAAACTTTTTATAATAGTATATGCAACAATCACATCAGTACTTACGTATTAATGTCACCACAGACAAATTGGCACCTCAATGAATCACACCATTTTCTGCCAAAATCTGAATGTGCATGTGATTGGTTTTTCACGTATAAAATACGTTAGAATCTTCATTGTTTTGATATGAAAGTGTGATTTGAGTGGCACCAATTTTGCTGCGGTGACGCTAACACGCGAGTACCTTATAATCTAAAGATTCACAAACCATTTTTTGGCTTAAAAACCAATTTTTTTTAGTCACGTATCACATAACTAATGTAAGCTACAACAATAAGCAGAAAATTTAAAGTTTACTAAAATACAAATTATAACAATTTAAATTAAAATATCTAAATCAGAAAAAATAAGCCATAATTTTGATGAATGATCAAAACACAGCTCTGAACAAACAAAACGAAAGTCTTAAACATGAAAAATTGAAACAGAAAGAAAATAAACATAAATATATATGAAGCAAACTTACATATAGTAGAAATTATGAAATTAATTTAACCCAAGAAGAAACTTACTTAAATATAAAAATAAAGGTCTAATTTTGACGAAACTACCATAAACAACTCAGAACAAAAAGAAAATATGTCAGAAAATCTCATACGTAAATAAAAATTTATATTTTCCTTCGTGTTCTTACGTATTAGCATCACCACAGCCAAACTGGCACTAAGCAAATCACACTACATCCCAACAAAATCTGACTAATTCTTTTTTCATATAAAAATACATAAGAATCTTTGTTTTGATATCAAGGAGTAATTAGCATGGTGCCAATTTGGCTGTGATGACGCTTATAGTAAGTATCATAAATTCTAACTTAAATCAGGATATTCGCAATCTGATAATGCCAATTAGTTTGAATGGAGTGTCATTTTCTATGGTACTTACATATTATCGCAACCTATTGGCAACATTACATGAAATGAAGCATATGGTTGCCAATTTGGTGAGTTAGTTATGTTGGCAATTTTTTCAATAATACGTAAGTATTAAAAAAGGTTATTGCTTTTTACCTTTATCAACAAATTCCATGTTTCATAGATGTTGCAAAATATTACCAGTATCTAGCTAATAACAAAAGAAAAGGTACTGACATATTATTGCAACAATCGCCAACTTGCAATAATATGTGCAGATGTGACACACTAAAATTGAAAATATAGCATTAATTTAAATTTAAAGGTTATCGAAAACAACAGAAAATTAAGCCTTAATTTTGCCCCAGAAAATCTTAAAATATAAAAAATTTTAACTTGAATAAAATAAACGTAAATATATATAAAGTAAGCTAGCATATAGTAGAAATAACATTAATTCAAACCGAAAAGCAAAGGTCTGATTTTGATGGGAAGTAGGCAAGACGTACCGCTAAAGTGTACTGATAATCACACACACACACAGACGATGATTTAGTGAACAGATTTTCTTACTTTGGGGCCAACTACCTTCTGTTGTAGTGATATGAACATGAAATGAATTATAGCTCAAGCACAACCGTAGATTGATTATACCACGAACATTCAGGTTAGCAAGAATAAGGAAAAGCAAGCATGCAAACCCAAGGTCCTTGCAACTGTTTTGTAGCATAATATGAACAAATGTTTTTGCATTATTTACTCTAAGAATAACATACGATTAATAAACAACATTGGGAAGCAAAAATTTTTCAGACACAGAAAAAAAGGTTTGAAGAGTATAATCAAGCTTTCTTGATAATCATAGTACAGCTTAGATTAATCAGGAGCATAAAATGAAATAGAACAGTTTATGTAAAGTAAATATCTTTAAAAGTGGTCACAACAATAAAAATAGCAGCTTTAGCCCTTGCAAGATGGGTAGTTGTTCCATTACGCAATCAACGTGCATTATTACAAACCACAAAAGGAAATAAGAAATAATTTAAACAAAAATTACACACAGTTACACAAATTTAATAGGGTGGATAAACTTAAGTATCGCCCACTGAAGTTGGCGGTTATAATCCATCTGAGGTTCATATCATGACATAGGTTTTCGGCGCCAGAGTTAAACTTAGAACCAAATGACATCACCTGAATATTAGTACACTTTAACGGTACGTATTGCCCCATTCCATCAGTATAGAATGACCATTTAGTCTGAAAAAGTTGTACAATAAAAATAAAGCATCTTTTTTTTTTAAAGTAGCGAAAAAGATATACGTTGGGAATCAAATACGAAAATCTACTGTTATCAAATTAGTGTTGCCAATCGAAAAAATGAAATTTAGAAAAACATTTTTTAGGACTATTTTTTCGAAAAACAAATGTAATTCCTCTACAAAGAGTTAAAAAAATGAATAAATACAACCATAAATAAATATATTTACAGTAAAATGTGCTAAAATCCCCCAAAAAACTGCTCTAAACATTAATATTTGCGAAGTTAAGACTTGACACGGCTGATGACGTCATTTCTCGATTTAGCTGAAAAATCGCATAAAAATTGAATTTTAAAAATATCTAAAGTAAATTCCGAAAAAAAAAAAACTCTTCGAGGTTAATAGCATAACGAACTATAGCTTCTACATGCCAAGTTTCATACTTCTGGGTTGCTTAATTTCGCCGGAACAGCTGAAACACACAAACACACAAACTCTTTCTTTTATATATTAGTATAGATAATATTCTCCAAATAACAGGACAATGGTTCAGGCAACTTCATCTCATTTAGAATATGTCTAAAACTTTAATTACATTCCTCTGTCATGTCAATCATTTGAGCTGAGTAACCTTTTTGTTGTTTCCTAATTTGATCTTCTCTTTCTTATATAACTTTAATTTCTTCTAATAATTAATTTAAAAATAAATTTTACGACATCGGGAATTTAATAAATCGTTGAAAACCATATCATAACATATCACATTCCACATGCCATTTACATATATTTCTGATTTGCTGCCAACAAAATCAACGCTTAACATGAAATGGGGTCACTTAATAACTTCTAAAATTTTTATGATTGTGTTATTATTTCTTATTGTTAAACTATTAACTAGCATTATCTATTAGTTAAGGCTATATTTAATTTCTAGACATATTCGGATAGCGAAATAGCAGAAAAGTTCTCTTACTCAATATTTGGTCCATTGTTAGTAGAATTTTTTCTTATTTACATATCGACGAAGAAATTTGAATATGAAAAGACTGGAATTTGAGATGGCTGGAGATCCCGCAACAGGCAGTATTCGTTGCAAGTATAATCAGTAGCTGCAATGACAACAGCGGATTTTGTTGAATCGGGAGTAAAGCTTGTATAAGATTATCAGAAGGATTAGAGGATTTTTTCCCCAGCTCCTCTAAATTTAAACTTGCTCTTGAATTAAATTTCTACCTTGGGATCTGTGCTTATTGGGTTCCCTTACATGCTCCCAATATTTCATTAAATATCCAAAGGTCTAGCCCCGACAGCAGGAAAAATTTCTCCTCTCAGAAAACATTGTTTTTCAGGAATGTTCATCTTAAAAATATGTGGTAATACCGTTGGTCATGTTTGATAATCTGATCATTTTTCGCTCGTTTTCCAATGGAAATTATTCGTCTTTGAGATGATGTAGCTGAATCTATGGCGTGATATCATGATGGAAAGTTTGAAAGATGCCTGTAAGAAATTCTATTTCGAGCTACACCTCTACTTGCTGTGTATAGATTTATATTTTTCGCTGTTTAAAGAAACCGTCTTACAAAAATGGACATGTTTTCCTACTTCTTCAAATGAATATTCAAGAAGACATTGTTAATCTGGCTCTGGTAAGATTTTTCTGTATGGCTAACAATATGTTACGGCCAGAAATTCAAGATGAACAGTCATAAAGAAATGAAAATAAATTCATCATTGGTATATTCGCGTTTCGTCAAAGTGCTTAATAAGTGGCCAATTACTTGAAAAAATAATCGTTAGTATAAAACTGTTCCAATAGGTTTTTTATTTAAAATTCAAATTAATTATAGACAATTATAAAAACCATATTTTAAAAAAAATTTCCCAACTTTTAGTGGAAAGCGCATAAAAATTGGTTTTCTATCTCCAGTTTTTAAAAATCACTGTACACCCATAACACAAGTAGACCCAAAATGCTACATTTATGAGAAAAATCATTTAGAGATTTGTAATAAAACTTCAAAATTCTTAGAAAATACTTCTTCTCAACTGGATTTCCTCTAGAAAATTTATTGTTGTTCTTTCCCCAAAATTATTACACACTTGGAATGTTGCAACTATTAATTTATGATGTTCTATGAAACTTCAAGAATACTTATGTATTAATATAAGACATCCCACGGAACTATCTTTGTAAAAATTTGGATTATATCTCTTTCCAGAGGACAATAATCTTAACCAAAACAGCATTCCAGGTCAACGCCATCTGGCAGACTTACAAAACGCCGATACAAATAATATTCAGATAGAGGCCCACTGACCACCGTAGGAAGAAGACGTAGCGCTTTTGTGAATCCACGCTCGCTCGCGTACCAGTTTCAGTCACATCACGTAATGAGCTTTTTTTTAGATTTCTAACGTCCTCCTAGAGCAGGCATGTCAATCTCATTTGATATCATGCCACATGAACTATTTTACATTAAGTTGAGGGCCGCATATTTTCAATGTTCAAAAAATTTATGAAATAGGATTTTTAGAATGATTATATTCTATATTTAGAGAACTTAATGTAATAAATATTATACATACATAATAGTTTAATATTTCTCATTATATTTTTTAAGCTATACGTTTTTAATAGAAAAACAAAGTTATAATACGAAATACAAATTAATATTACTTTTAGAAGATAGATTAAATCATTTTTATTTCTTAAAGAAAGTTATCAAAATTTGGTTGAACATATTGGGCTAGTGTCATTTTAAAAAATGATGTGATAAATGCTGATAATTTAATCTTGACCTTTTTTGAATTTTTGTTATTTTTCATTAAATACAAAAGGTTCCCGCATAAATAAATGCTTCCAAACACAGCCATTCATTATATACATAACAAATAATAACATTTTAAGAAACCGATCTACAAATGAATATGTATAAGAATCTAGAGAGTTTCAACTTTCAAACATTTTTGCTTCAGCAAAAAATCACAATAGATTTCAATTAATTCCATTTGTAAGATTTTATCAACAATTTCAATATGACAGATAGAGGTGAAGTCAATAAACAAAATTATAATTCAAAATTTTTAAAATCAGAAAATATTTGATCGAATTCTATGTCTAACAACTTAATTTGGTAAGAATATTCTGTAAATTTTAATTTAAGTGATTTAATCAATAGATTTTGAAAGCTTTCAAAGTAAGACAAGTTTTCTCTTTCTGTTTGTAATAATTTGTCTGTAATAATTTTTGCTTGAAAGCATTAATATTATGACATAGCATTGTAACAAAATGATTTTTGCTTTGAAGCTTAAGTTAAGTTGGCTTGTAATATCAACTGAGAAAGCCAGGGAATTTATTTACCCAATGTTTATCTATTATAAATCACACCTTCATAATTTTTTTCCAGAAATATGAAAAATCGTTTAAACACTTTATGACTCAAAATCCATTGAACTTTCGTATAATATGATTATAACCGATATAAATTCACATTCTATATCTTATAGATATGAAGCAAATAGACGATGCTAAAGTCTACATGCTCGAATATAGTACACCAAGTTAATTTTACTGATTATTTTAAAACATGACCAATATCCAAGTACATGCCCAAGAACAGTACTTGCTTTGGAATAATACAATGAAAATGTTTGAAATTATTATTGCCATGCTGTTTGTAATATTGGTCAGGGTAGATACACTATCAGTTGCAAGACGATTCAACTTTTTTCCAAGGAATACTTCATCAAAATTTCCAAAAATTCATAAAAAATATATATCATTCAGAATACGTAACTCAACTCGATTATTTCATAACTTCTGATAATTACAGAATTTCGACTTAATTTACACTTAAAAAACATTTTTTTTGCTGGACATAACACCGTGTTTTTTTTTCGAATCTAAGACGCCATTGATTCTAAGCCGACTCCAAATCTTCAAAAAGATTTTGTGAAAAGTGGAAAATAGTGTAAAATGGTTTATCGATATTAAATTTTACAAAATTAAAATGAATTTAAAATGAGAACTAATAAGTGAATAGTTCTTTTATCAGTATTGTAAACTTTTAATTACTGATCAACTAATTTCTTTCCCTTCGATTCTAAGCCGCATCCGATTTTCAGTAGCATTAACATTGGGAGGAAAAAGCGGCCTAGATTCGAGTAAATGCGATAATTCCTCCACTTTAATTAAGCATTCGCAAATAAATTCTTCTTCAATAAAGGGTTTTAATATGTGCTTATGATTAAAAGGGATAATATATAATATTAGTTTTTACTGCAGTTGTATTGCCTTCTACAAATTTAGGTGGCCACGGTAGCCTAGAGGCCAAGGTAACGGAGTCGAGTAATGAGTTCGAACCTTGTACCACTGAAGACCCGCCATGCATAGAGGGCCGATGCCTGTGAAAAGTATCGAAGCTAAAACGTCCTCCCGTTGTTGTGGTGTGGAAGTTAGGAAAGGGAGGCTATCAGTTCAGGTGTCGTCCTCCAACGCCAAACGCTCTCGAGTAGCTGAACAGTGTAATGTTCCTATTCACTGTTACTCACTGAACAAATTTAGTGAAAACATTTTTTTCATTTTTGAAGAATCGATTTCAGTTTGTTTTCACAAAGTTTCGCAAGATGTTGGTCATAGTTTGTTTTCTGTTTTGTGTCATAGAGCCTTTTAAAATTATATTCCTTAGCAACTGAATTACAATTTTTACATATGAGGTGCAATATTTTATTCTTGTTTTGGGCATAAAAATATTGCAGAGTTCACATTTTTCCTGAAAATAACGATGTTCATCTTCAGTTCATCTTTCCTTACTCTGTTCTTGAAGTTTGATTATATTTTGATTAAATAACTTTATGGTTTATTGTGAATAAAAACCAAAATCCACTTTCATTCGCAAACGATTGAGCAAACACTGCACTTTGTCTTGATCATTTAGGGGTTTAAAAATAAAAAATCTGCAACTGCCTCTGACGCCATGCTCTCACCTCTCGCTGATTGGATATTTCAAAGAGAAATAAAAGTCGCACACACGAGGCATCGTAGAACTATCTATGCAAATAATATTCATAAATGCATTTAAAAATTTAATAAAAATTAATTTATTATAGTAAAATAAAATGAAAAAAAAATATTAAAATATTAAATATAATTTACATTTCAAGGCTATTTCTGTAATTTAATAGGGTATTTTTTTAAAATCAAGAATAGATAACAGAGGTTAATATATTGTAAATTTTTAGAAAATGTTTACCAGAAAATATTTCAAAATTTAAAAAAATCCTTAAATTTTGTAAAATATCTTCGCGGACCGCAACCTATGTACGCAACATGTGGCCCGCGGGCCGCGTGTTTGACATGCCTGGCATAGAGGATATAATCTAACTTTCTATTTATTTAATATCTGCATGTTTTAATTCTTATTACCCTGTAAATACTCCCCCTGTAAACATTTCCCTATAGCTCATAATAAATTCTATTATTTTCAAAAAGCCTCTTCTTTTGAATTATTTTGATTCGATTTATTCAAACTTAACCCGTAAATTCTAAAAAAACCCTAGATATCTCGTCATTAACAATCCGCTATCTGAAGAGTCTAACTTTTTTTGGGAGATTTTGATTAGACTCCCTCATTAATAATAATAAGAATTATACATATATAGGTTTACATATTATATTTTGCTATCAAAAGTATGTGGATACCTCTACGTTTTACTTTTCCTGAAGATAATTAATTATAAGTGTGATGAGATGTGTCATCCTTTACTGAGATAACAGTTGTCACTGGGAAATTCTCCTGTAGTTTTTCGAATGTAAGCAAAATGCAAGAATTGCATGCACTTGTTAAGAAAACTGGCCAACATTATCACCGACTGGAAACTTTGTGCTCTAGTTTGTTGTCGACATTCATATTCAGCACACAGCTGTTCTATGGGATTGCAGGTGTGTACTTAAGCAGACTTGATTTCTTACAGACCATCTTGTCAACCAACAACATCCCACAGATTGTACGGAATGGGCAGGAGCACGATCCTGTTGAAGGAGAAATTGATTCTCTCTCTCGGAACTGTTGCCATAATGTAGGCAGTACGAAATAGTTCAAAGTATCAAGACAAGCTTCCAGTCTGAGAATTCTTTGCAAAAGAATATTCTAAGCCGAACAATCAAGCCTCTCTAGTCTGTACCATTGATTTACCTTAATTCGTCTATCCAAAATACGCGTCCACATTGCTTAGGACTCCAGTGCTGTCGAATGTTTGCCCCTCTGCATCAGACACTTGACATTGCTTGCTGTAATTTGAGTTTACAAACAGCAATTTTTTGATATAAAAAGCAAGATTTCGGAGTTTAGGTAGAGCTGTCACTGCATTCAGAGACTTCTTGAAATGCTTGATGAATTTTTCCTGTGGAACCTATGTGATTGGTTTTACAACTATCTTCAGAGTTCTGTAGTCCAAGTCTACTAGACGATATGGTCTACCAGATCTGGATTGCACATTTATAATCCTTGCAAGTTTCCATTTCAAGACAACAGTATGTATAGTAGAATGAAAAAATTATAACATATCGAAAATGAAACGGACAGACTCTACTGTGATGACTTCGGTCTCAAAGTACTCTTCTGTGAAATTACGATTGTGATCTAATCTGTATTCTGGTGAGCGTGTTCAATCTAGAATCTCGATGTCAACAGCTGAATGTAATGTTTCAATTGGTTTCCAGATAATTTTGATAATACAGTAAATAAACCTAGTGTATGTATCTAACTGTAAAAATAGTAATTCTCCCTCTCTCTCTATTTTAAAATAATTTTAAACTCGTGTGAAGTTATTTACCTCCACCTATAAAATGAAATTAAAATAAACAACATTTTTTAAAGAATTGAGAGTGAAATTACATGAACAAATTGTTCCAAATTAAGCATTTTGAATGAAGGAACCAAACGAAGTTTATATTGTCACGTAGAAAGGAACAAAAGGTGATGTTACTTAATACAAGATTTATTTTGTCGTAATGTCTTAAACGGACAGCACCACAGCTTAAGACCTATTCAGCTGCAGTACTTTTATAAAAACTTGGTAGAGAGTTCTAGAATAACCTCCTGGGAAAGATTGACATAAATTCAATTTACATAATTTGTAAATGTCTATAATAAGAAATAACGAAAGATACGCGAATAAATTTAACAAACAAGTACCTGGGAGGCTCGAACCCGAGCCGCCTGCTTGGTAGGGCAGTTCTCTAACCGTTCGGTTGCTCAGAGAGTAACAATTTGTGACAATATTATGATTAAAAAATTGTGTCGCGCTAAATCTGATCGATTGCTCATAATATACAGCAAAACTAAAAATAAGATTTTATTTTCCTCTTAAAAAATATCATTAAAACAAACGTTTAAATGCTTTTGAAATAACAGATACATTTGAAGCTACAGTTTAAAAAGAGAAACATTTTAACGCTACGTGGGTTTCCCCATGTATAACAATTCGCAATTGAATTTTCCCCTGACAAATAAAATTCTTAATGCTTCTTCCACTGAAATTTTGTAAATTATGGCTTATCTAATAGTAAAGTGTAACTTAACCCTTTATCTACCGACCGTCCTTTTAAGTACCACTCACTTTAAAATTATATAGAATAACCATTTTTACGCATACTCTGATTATACTTAGCAGGAATATTCTTTTAAATCCCTCTTCCAAGATATATAGCAGTACGGAATAGATGATGAGTGTCTTAGCGGGAAAGGTGAATAGTTTTATAGCAAAACTTGCGTTTTCATCTGACATTTTGATCGGATTGCGAAGATTGTCATTTTTGTTTCGAAAAAGTAGTTAATGTCAAAAGGTACGTGTCTTATTTTTTTTGGATGTATGATAATGAAAACCTTAGAAAACGATTTGACTATTTATTTTAAGTGAGCAGTGTATGTAATTAATTTTACATTTGAATACCTTTAATTAATTAATTAGCTCTAACGGATTAAATTTCCCAAAGTTGAGTATTTTGTTTATGCATATCCCTTAATTTTCATTGTAGTGATTCAAAAAAAAATATTGCAAGAAAAAACTGCAGTAAATCTTAATGTGGTAGATAAAGAGTTAAGATTTATAATAGAGCATAACAATAAAATCGAAAAAAAAAATCTAAGATTGTCGATTTTTTAAGTTTTTTTTTTTTAACTATAGCATTTTGAGAACAGTTAGAAGAATGAATATCCTTTTATGTGCCTACGCCTGAAAATACATATTTGAATCCAAGTTTCTGAATGCGCAATTTATTGATTTATAAAACTTATATTAAATCGCTTTCGAAATAAAATTTACAGAAATGTGCTTTCAGTTCATCGTGAAACAGAAACTTGAAATTTTTTACTTTACTTCCAATTTTTTAAAATAGTATCTTTATGTCAAACCCTGACGAAACTATTTTTGACTCAATATGAGTGTAACTTTGAAAGAAGTGAATTTATGTTCAAGAATGATGAGTAATAGGCGCGATAAGAGGGTAATTTTAAAATAAGAAGCAAATATTATATTCGTATTTCAAAAAAAAAAAAAATTATTGGTGAAAAAAATGCATTAAAAATGAAAGATAATATTACTATTAAGACATGTGCAATGGTCATTAAGTATTTTAAGAATGAGTATTAACTCTTTTACTACTTTTTAATTTGAAAAAATTATATTTAAAATAAAATTTTATGGCAAAGAATTCAATCTATTTCTGAATTAGGATAAAAATGTTTTTTATAGGGATAAAAGATGTCACCCTTCAATGAAGTTCTTCTGTTATATATATTGACTTTTTTATAGAAAAAATAATATTGAAAAGAAATGAATTTGCTTTTTGTATAACAGTTCAAATTTCTTAATTCATTAATGTATATGTATATATATATATATATATATATATATATATATTTGAATTTAAAGCTGTAAAACTTTCCTTTCATGTTCCATTATCGGATACTTTTCATTTTTCTTCTGATTGTGATTTCCTTGTAAAGTAATGAGAAACAAACGATTGGTACTCATTTTTATTTTGTATTATAATGGGTTTTAGACTTTAGAAAAAGAAAAACATCATGTGACTTTTGCTTTTTAAAGAATATTTAACTTAAGTAGAAGGAGTTTCTTAATAACAGGTACTAATCAAATTCTCAAATTTCAGTTAAGAAAAATTGTGTGATTAGAGCCCTGATAATTGCAAGAAAGACTTAAAAAATTTTAAAAATCTGGCTCTCGTCGGGGTACCGCTGCAATTTGTGCTTAATTCATTTTTATTCCTATCTATAAAGAGAGTGTAAAAAAAAATAAGGTACTTATAAATAACATGAGTCTGTTCTTGTCTGAAAAATCTTTGCTTAGTTCATAAATGACTAAAAACTGGATAAATGAAAACGAAATATCTTTTTTTTTCCATACGTATTAAAAATGAAGAAGAAATTTTTTAAAATTTTATTTTTCCTTTTGGATTACCTCAGTGGATAATATCCAGTTTTATCCCAGTTAAAATTTAAATGAAATCAACAAATGGTAAGATGTTACTGTACTTAGGAAATTCTAAGTCTTATAAGGGATTAAAGCTTTGACTATGATCACAAAGAACGAATCTCATTTTTTTCTAAATTTAAGGTTTTATTAATATCTAAACAAATTATATGTAATTTCCAACGTTCCCGAACAGCTAGTTTTATTTTATATGTTATATTCTATTATGATTATAAGAAAGAAATGTCGGCGTGTTGCTAATTGTATTACCCTCAAATGCTTTACTCAGAACCTTCCAATTTTATTTAACTATCAACTAGAAGTAGAGTCAGACTTTGAGAGGGAAGAGACAACCAAAGTTTCCTTCTACGGAAAGAAAAATTCTAATGAACGTGATTGCTAATAAATATGACTCGTGATGAAGATAAGATGATAAAGTGTGGAAATAAATGTTTTTTTTATAAACGAAAAAAAATATTTATTATTTATTGGTGAATTTTTATTTGTGAAAATTTTTTTTGTTATTGTACACATATCTCTTTTTGCAAAAAAAAAAAAAAAAAAAACATTTATTATCAAAAACTTTATTTTTTCCAAGCCTTCACTTTGAGATGCTTAGAAGCAAAGATAATAAACCAAATCCGATGGAAATAATTCATTCACGATAAGTCAGTCATTTCACAATCAGATTATATTACTTTTTTTACTTTAATCAAAATAAATTTTTAAGAAAAAATTCTTCCACAATTTCTTTTTTTTTATTGTAAAATGTTCATCCGTTTTTTTCGTTCGGGTAATTGAATGCGAAAGGAATCTAAAAGATCTATTATTCTTTTTTCAAAAGACTAAAGAACAATTTATTGATTTCTACGTTAAAAAAAGAAAAAAAAATCTATCACGTTGACAGAGCAATTTTACTTTTAAAGAGTAGAATTCGGATTCAAAAGGAAAGATTTGCACTTACCAATTTGGACACAACCTTTGTGCAGTTTGTTAAATTATTAATAGTTTTTATAATACAGCATTCTTTTAATTATAATCAATAAATTATATTACTAAAATTTATTATACTATTTCACCATGTAAAAGTTTGAGAATATTGTTTTTGAGGTATTACAATATATACAGTTACAACCGAAATCAGCATAACACATAGTTTCAATTGAAAAAGGTGTATTTAATAATAAATTTTCAAAAAAATACTATGCCTTTGCTGTACGCATGAGTTTTGTAATTTTTTTTCCAATTATTCTAGTAGTCGTTAGTAAACTTTTATTCATATATAGATACATAATTATTGACCGAAATGTGGATGTAAAAATTAAAATTGGGATATAAACCTAATGAAGTGCATAATTAAATATTAATAATTCAACGTTAAAATTAATTACACAAGAGGTGAACACACAATACGTTTTAACGCCACAGAATGAGATCAATATAGTGAAGTCATTTAGAAGAACATAATATCTGCTGGATGTACTGGTTTATACTTTCTTGAAAGAAGTTGATGGTAAAAGGTACAGAGATGAGATGCATTAAGTGCTTGGAATGGAAAGAAAGCTTTTCACTTAAATCCTATTGAAAATATTAGAGAAATAATTGGACCAAAGGTTTCAGATTCTTAGCATTGTCCAAAGACATTTCTCAACTCAAAAACATTTGCTGCAGGAAGGACATAATCTGGAGACCAGTATTTTATGTACACACACATATGTATGTATGAATACAAGGAAATATTAAACCTATGTCCTTGAAATTTGGCAGTCATGTTCCTTTTCTTAAAAAGAAACTAGAACGGCTTTTTTGGAGCAATCGACTCCAAAGGAAGGAAAAACAAAACAAATTTCTGATTTTAAACTATTAGACCTACAGACCTGAAATTCGGCAAGTATCTGTATCTTGTTAAGTAGAGATGCCTGAAGAACGAGTTTTGTGAATTTCGACTCAAAAGGAGGGTTACGAGGTGTTATAATTGATAATTTCCTAGAGCTACTAGACTAACAGATCTAAAATTCACAAAACATTTTTATTTTGTTGAACAGATATCGGCTAAAAACGGATTTTGTGGAAATACATTGGCAAGAGGGCCATAGAGGAGGTTAGAGATAAGAATTCAAGATTATTTTTAAGCATTGCACCTACAGACTAGAAATTGGGCAAACCTATTTATTTTGTTGAATAGTGATGTGCTAAAAATGGATTTTGTGGTAATCAACTACAAGGGGGGGATATCGGGATGTTAAATGTAAACATAATTTCACTTTGAAAATCTAAGCCCTGTTTTTTTTAAATCAAGATGTCAGGGCTATAAGAATGTTTTTTATGTAGTCGAAACCGTTTAATGCTAGTACTTAGATACCAGTAACTTAAAGAGACAATGTATATTCATAAGACATCATGAGATACCTAGCGAAGTGGACGGTAAATGGCAAACGGCAAATACATATATATATATAAACACCCACACTTATATATATATATATATATTTTTATATATATATATTATATATATATATATATAAGTGTGGGGGTTATATATATATATATATATGTGTATTTGCCGCTTTTGCCATTTACCGTCCACTTCGCTAGGTATCTCAAGATATGTATATATACTATGTATGTAATAATTCCCAGTAATATAATCCTTTAAAATAACTTTTAACTACCAATGGTCCATCCCTTCAGGACCAACGTTTTAGTAATAAGTTAACCCGCCGCCTAACGAGAGTATTTTAAACTACACCTATCCACCCACACAGATCATGTGATTTGAGAAGCCTATAAATTCCGCGATTCCTGGAGACCAACCCTCTTTCGCTTCTGTATTTTGTCTGCGTAAACATGTAGCTGGCTGCAGTGTGTTTGTGTGTGCGTATATTGTGTCGTCCCTGTAATGTTTTATGTGCTTAAGATGTGGAATTAAACAGATTTGAATAACCCCATGACTGCCTCTTGGATAATATTTATTATGCCTCACCAATCTCATAGAATCCATTCCAACAACATCGCCGTATAACATATATATATATATATATATATATATGGTCAAATTATTTCATAATTTTCTCTTTATGATATGTAGCAACAATTCATTTTTAAATGAATCAATACAACATTTTTTCCAAAAATGTGAAACGTCAACATGAATTCATTTTCAAAAGTATTCGCAAATAAATTTCAAATCCAATTAAACGCAATATAATGAGAGATATTAAACATGCATCTGAAATTCATTTTGACGACGGTAGCAATTTCAGATATAATTATCTCATTAACAAATTTAGAAAGGCGGGGAAAAAATTACTGCTTCAATTTTATGTGTTTACTAATAAGAAAAACACTTTTTTTTCTTCTAAATTTTATATATTTAAGGCATAAAAATTTGTTTGTTAGTTAATTAAAATAGGTCTTGAAAACAAAGCACCTTATTTTTCAAAGAGTATTTCACGAAAATTGATATTTTTCTTACTCAATTTATTGTTTAATTATAAGTTTAAATAAATTAAACATAATTAAACTTTTAATTAAATAAAAAATATCTGGAAGAAATTCACTCAAAATTAGAATTAATGAAGTTATCTAAAGCTTGATTGATTAAACAAATGTTTCATTTTATTTTTATTTTAATTTACAGTTTCAAGTTTTGGTTAAGTAAAAAGATTTAGCATATTTTAAAGTCGTTTACTTTTTTGTAAAAAAAATATTGAGATAAATACAGTTTTAATTTTTAATAAGACTGGTTCCTTCTGGTATGAAATCTACGATACATCTAAAACCATGCTTGGTGAGCATTACTTTCCCACTGTCTGGAAGTTTTTTTTATGTGTAACATCTTTCCTCTCGATTGCTGGAGATTTGTGGGAGTGATTTCGTGAAAAGGGACGGAAATACGTAACAGGAAGTTGGGGAAGCGCGCGCTATTTAATTTGACCAATCAGCGCGCTTGGTAGTGTCTCTTCCCTACCCTCCCAAGCGAAGTTCTATTTTTTCTCCTTAATTCGGGAGGGATCCCTCCCCTTGCGGTCTAGGCCTTGGGATCTTTGTTTTTGTTTTGTTTTCTCACTTTAGGATCAGAGAAGAAGCTAAGTCCTTTAGTTGCGTGGCAGGAGCGGACACTTTTTTTTTAACTAGATTTAAGATGGCTCTTTAAATTTGTTTTATACGTTTGGGATCTGGAGTTGTGAGGGTAAACTCAACAAATTGAAGTTTCTTTCATGTTATTTTAACCAAGGAAGAGTAATACTTTCATATTGCTAGGACCAATTATCTTGTTGAAAGTATTCATTTACATCGGAATAAATTATCAGCATTCCTCGGGAAAAAAACGGGAAAAAAACTCTACTAACACATCCATGCACACAAACTAAAGTGCTCAAAGCTCACGTCAGAAAGGCATTCCTCCAAACTCTGTGATTCTTGCAACATTTTGAAATTAAGTAATATAGTCCAAGCTTTTGAGCTTTTCCTGCCAGTATCTGCTGTTCTGTTGCCACCTGATAAAGGGTGTCAGATTAAGGCCTATGAATTTCCTCATGGTAAGGGTATAGTTTTACATCTGTCCGTCAATCTGTAACTTACCCATATATATGATGTAATTTCAAGCAGGTACGTTGTTTATATTACTTTTTTCCAAATGCCCAGAGTTCAATTCGTGTACACCTGAACAAATGTTGGATGTTTCATCTTCTTTGGTGTAGACAGAAAAACATATTTCCATTGACCTTCAGCTTCCATGGCCCACGCATCACATTAGGCGGCAAGCTCTGCTCTCAGGGACACGTTGAAAGGATTTTTAATAAAGATCTGATGCTATATGCTGCAGATATCATTCTGTTTCCTTACACAGTTCTCAAGATTCTCCATTCCATCTGATCATTCACTACTCGATGACCTAATTTATCAGAATGCTATCTTTTGTCTAACGTTCTAGTCTTGGCACACTTTTCCTGCAGCTACATTGATGTTTTCACTAATACTTGCTCTATACATTCAAATTCCTACTACCATCCTGTTTTCAAAGTTCATCAAATTACATTTTTCTTCATATATTCTTAAACAATTCACTTATATCATATGAACTCAACTATTTAAATATTATCCAAGCTTTTTAGTGGCAACTCTGGATCCTAAAAATTTATTTTCGTGTAATGATAGAGGGTCATCGTTAAGTAAGTAAACATTAAATATATTAAGAAGACTCGGTACCCTTTGAAATTTTTTTTTATTTATGCATTTAAAAATTATATTTTAGCATTTCATATAATGTTTATATTAAATAAAACAATATGAGGTGTAATTTTGCACATATTATTCACACAATTTTAAAAATTAAAATTTTTTTTTAAAAAAATTAAAAATTTTAAAATCCTATTTCTTCTGTATTTATTAATATTTTGACATGAAATTTTTTGTAACATTCTTAAGGATGTTTTAAACAACTTTAGGGATCGATTTTACAATAACTTAATTGGTTCTGGAGAAAAAAAATAAAATGTTAATACATATGCTAAAATTTAACAAAAAACCCAATATCTCCTACATTAAAATTTTTTTTTAAAAAAAGTATTAAGTTTATAGCAAAACGGATCCCTAATTTTGTTACATGCATGATTTATAACACACAGAGAAAAAATGAAAGTGATGGAATAATAATTGTGGGTGGAGTAGCATTTTGAATGAACTAATGTATTGAAAAAACACAAGCTGAGAAAAACCATTTTAAAGTTTATACTTCTGAAAAAATTATTATTATAATCTTAAATAAATTTAAAATACCATTTTAAAACATTAGCTATACATTATTCTTCAAAATAATTGCTTTTTCATATTAATTGAACCCATATTTTCTGTAAATGATACATTTTTACACAGTAATAATGGCTCATAAATATCAAGAAAACTCGAAGAAAACGTTAAAAAAATGTTTTTCTGTTGTAACACAAGTTTTAAAATCTTTTGCTTCACATAATATTTAAATATGATGAAAAGAACTGAAATTATAAAATTATTAATATAAAATGCCTAAATTAAAAATATTTACATGCACACATTTTACAAAATAAATACATTATTAAAATACCTCAGAAATATCCTGCTTTATATGTAACACCTTCCTTTCTTTTAACTAATATTTCTTTTTTTAAAATAGCTTTTTTTATCAATTTGCGTGCATGCTGGTATTTGGTGTTTTTAAGTCTGATTCTGAATAATCTTTTACGGGATTCGAGCATCACACCAAGATCATGCGAACATTTCCCCAAAGGTATATGTAATGCTTTTTGGGTCTCTCTCACAGTGAGTAGAGTCCCTTTTTTAAATTCACAAATTGCTTCCATTACGGCATGTGTAACTCTGTCTTTGGACACAAATATCTCCTTTGGATACTTTGACCAAATCATGTTGTGCAAGCTTTCATTAGCGTTTTGGGTTCCGCAATTAATGCACATTTCCAAAAGTTCATTTGAAGCAAGCCGTTGATAAACAGAAAGGATATGTGGCAAAAAACTTTCATTAATTGGAGTCCCAACATGTTGTTTATGCAGATCTGGATTTTGTCCTTTTGCTTTTGCGGACTGGTAAAAACACCATGAGTCTGCACCGATTGGACATTTCGAATGCTGAGGCTTTTGGTCTGTCGAAATGCTGTGATATAAAGTAGCATATATTGCTTTTTTCATGGCGGGAACATTGCCTTTGTTTTTTAGTATAGCTTTTTGGTAGTACAAAGTTAATTTTTTAATTGTTGACTCTTTTAATGTGACGTGGCCTTTTCCTCCTAATGAAATTCCACGGGCCCTCGATTCCTTGACAGCATTTCGTAGACCAGTGCCCAACCTTTTGCTGGCATGATTAATGCACTCCTCTTTTTTTTTTATCTCAGTCTTATCCCCATACACATTTTTTTCTGTTAAATAGTTGAAGGTTTTACAATCCCCATCAGACAATAAGGTGCAATAACGAAATCCCAACGCTTGGGATCTTTCCCAGAGGATCAATGCAGCCTCCATTTCCATCGAAGTTGATGAGCCGGAATGATTAACATCACAATCCTTCCTATGTCCTTCAAACCAAATGTTTTATTCTACACTTGACTCTCCAAGTTCTCTTTTTGCTACAGAACAATTGCGACATACCTTGCACATGACTTCAAAATCAATTACTTAGCCTGTAAGTATATCACTAACACAAGTTATGCCAATCAAAGATGTATGTCCACGCGTCAACCAGCTACCATATCCACAACGGGAACATCAGTTGGTGCTTCGTAAGCATTTCTCACTTCACTGTGTATTTCTTTCAGCAAGTTCTCTGCAGTAATACCACAGGCTTTGTGAAGAAGTTTAGTACATTTGCTATAAGTTCTCGAAGAAAAAGGAGATATATTTACTGCCATGCAAAAATTTTCCATTGCAGAGTAACCTTTTCCAATATTAGAGAATGCTTGTGTGACACGTAAATTAATATCAGGAACGGTATTACCTTGCCTTTCATTAGACGTTTCTACAGCACAAACTTTTCAGCACAAGAATTGCAAGTTAAATTTAACACGTAGAAAAATCCAACCTTGTTTCCAAGAGCAAGCTTTAGAGTTTGCTTGTCACAGTCAGGGCATTTTAGTTTCATAAACATTTTGCTGATTTGCTCAAAATTCACAATAATGAAATTTCCAATTTCAGAATATTCAGTTTTTTCAGGATAAGATAACTGCTCAATTCTGTTGTTAGGAACTAATTTGTTTTCTTCTGTGACACATGTATTCACAGCATTACTACATCAACGTTTGCTGTTCATTTGAGCAGAATGATTTCTTCGTTTAACTCGTGGCATTTTTAAGAGAAATCTTCAAGAGATAATAATAGGAAAGATAATATTGAAATCTCAGCAGTTTCAGCAACAGTCTTTAAAAGACAGCAATCAGTAAAAGTCTTAAAAAAGACTGTTTTTTTTTCAGTGTAAAACGTAAATAAAACTAGCAGGATAACAGCAAAACGAACGAAAGAAGCGCCAAAACTACAACAAATAGCTTGTAATAAAAGTTGTAGTCACTAAAAAGTACGATAAAGCGTTGCAGTTATGGTTAAAGCAAAGTAAAATTTATTTTTGAAAAGTAGTTGATAAAAATTAGTTTAAAATCACTAACACCTCTAAAAAGGGGGCGTGGTCGAATTTTTAAATTTGTTTGTTTACACTTTTCAAATGAAATTTTTTCCAACTTCTAATTTTCAGGCATACAAAAGTGATATATCAATCGAAAGGTAATCGTTCAAAGAATATAACTAAATAAAAATTTTTAAAAAAAACGATAAATAAGTCATTTTTGCGGTACCAAGTCCCCTTAAGTAAACATTTAAAGCAACACCGCCATTTTCTCGTTCTTTTCCTTTTATTATTTTGTACACAATCAAAAAATGCTGCCATTCATGACAAGACACACTTACTTTTAAACGTCATTATTATAAAAAATAAATAAAATATGCTCGATGACTTCAATGTTTGGAATTACTTCAGTCTGCTTGTGGAATAAACTGTCATAATAAAGTGCAAGTAATGACAAGGAAAATGAAACAACGAAAACAATTTAAAAACATTGAGGGAAAAAATATCCTTTGCCTTATTTTGTGCAGCTAAAAAAAGGCAAGTAAACATTTCTAAAACAAAAAAATATTTAATATTTATTAAGTAATGATAAAGTTCCTTAAATACAAGCTACTTTAATTGTGTGCATTGAATGCACAGTGGTGACTGTTTATTCAAAGCGCAGAATTTTTCTTAGTAATGTATTTAATCGTGTTGTTTCAACCAGAGATTTATGCTTAGAGTTTTTACTCACGAATTTCCTAATTTCATGACGTATTTTCTTTTGGGGAACTGAGAGCTTGTTGCAATATATTATTTTCTAAAAAGTTAAAAATTTTAAAAAATTTAAAAAGGCAATATACCTGCATTGCTTTAAATTAATGCAACGGGATTTCGATTTTTAATAGTTGACACCAGTAGGCATTTGTTCACAGGAATTTAAAAAGCAAAAAAATTCATACAAACCAAAAAAAAACTGTTAATCATCTTCTAGTTAATGGGAGCTACCATTTTTTGTGGTCAATTGCTCAATGAAACATGCATTAGTTGTTACCTATCCCACCCTATCGACAGTAACATCAGATCGAGTCCCTCGGCATTCATTGTGGCAAAGGGTTAGTTGCACGCTTGTCGTTATCCGTAGCTTTAAGCTCCCCGCAGATGATAGTACGATTCGGTTCGTTTCCACCGCAATTTTGAGGGAGAGCTTCCTAGAGGAGGTCTGGGGCCTCCCACCTCTATTTCCTTTCACCAAACTCACATGAGGGCTAGCGAAACATCAAATATTTAGAGTACTCCCATGCCACAAAGACACTATGCATTTACAAAACTCATGCCTCCATCGAAATCGAGCCCAGGCCTTACGGCACAGCAGTCAGTGTACCTGGCCAATATACCGGATGGGAGGCAAATATATATTTGAATGCATATACTGAGTTCAAAACAATTTATTAATATGGTAAATGTGTTATTTATTTAATTGTTTAATGCAAAATGTGTGCCAATTGTTCCATGAAATACATTTGAATGCATATACTGTGTTCAAAACAATTGATTAATATGGTAATTGTGTTACTTATTTTTGTTTATTTGAAATTGATTATTATACATTTATTTTTACAAACAAAGTATGTTGTTTATATAGGTATAAAACATTAAAATATAATTCATCTCAAAAAGAAAAAAAATGAATCAAGTACCTCTAACATGTACTGATACAGAAAGAATTCTTTCCCCCCAAAATTATATATTTTCCATGGCAATTTGTTTCGTTCCTGCTTATATTAGAGTTCTAAAATATCATTCTGTCAAAGTTTTTATGCTTCTTGAGTGAAACTTCGAAGTTGTCTTCTTCTAAGAAGGCTTAGAAGGGGAAATTTTGAATTTTATAACACAGTGGAAGTATGCAAAACATCCAGAGATCTCCAAAAGGCTAAAACAAAGAAAAATCATAAAAGACAGGAAGTCAGAACGCAAAGACAGCGAATTGTGTTTTTGACATGAGAAAAGGAACAATATTCATCATTTATTCACTCCCGTATTGATTTCAGAATGAAATATGCAAAAAACACAGATCTAGCGAGCGAAGGGGCTCATTGCATTTTCTTTTGTTTCGTGGAACAACAAACTTTCTTTACGTGTTGCCACTGCACGTAGAGATCTACTAAAAGTCTTGTGGGTGGAATCAAGAAATGAATGCACCGTTGAGAGAAATGTGATTTGTACTTTCTTCCGATCCTATTGAAGGTAAAATATTCAAAATGATCCATCTCTGTTTCTACCTATCTCTATTTCACTTTTCTGAACCTAAGTACCGTGTTTTGTTTAAGGGAAAGAGAGTTATAAAACACGCATATTTTAAACACACTTTCTAAGCTCCTTACTTTTATTCGAGATGTAGGAGAAATTTTGGAAAATAAATGTTATTTATAAGCCTGTTTAAAAGCTCTCCACATCTTTGACAAGTAAATTTGTGTTATTAATTTTTGAAATATAATAATATGAGAATGCTTTACAAAAAAAAACTTTGTTTCATTGTAATTTTAGAAAATGTTTAACGTAACTCACAATACATCTGTCATTCTTGTCCCTAATTTTTGAAAGAAAGCCAATACCATTTTACTACCTTCAGTTTAATAAAATTATAACTAAACTTATATGCTATTAAATTAACTAATACGCATTAACTGAGGAAGTTCTACTATTAGCTTTGAATTAGAAATGAAATTAGAAATATCCAATTTTTCATTCAATTGAGGAAACTTTATTTCATTATAAACTCAACTTAAACTAACACGGAAATATAAAACAATTTCTTAACTTTTCTTAATTTGTTTATCAAACCTTCTAGATGAAGTTTATAGACTTTTACATTCCCTTTATTTTGTCCTTTGAGTAATGAAATTAGACTTAGGATTATTTAGAGCTTTATCTACCAAACATTTAAATTATATTTTATATAACTTGATTTACTCATTAAAGCTAATTAATCAAATAGATAGTTTATTATTTTCGTTCCTTTACACAATTAACAGCGATACAAATGTTCTCTTATAAAATTAAAGAAATTATAAATCAATTGATACATAATTCCTTTAAATGCTTAAACAACAAAATGAAAGATTGATACTATTTTAGGGAAAAGAAACATGGAGCATATTTGTGAAAAAAGAGAACTGCACTATGAAATTTCTGAACTACATTCATGTCCATAAATTAAGGATGATTCAGAATCACACGGAAATCAAACTCTAGAGTAAAATTACATATGTAGAATTATCCCACAAATATCTTGAAGAATCATATGCAAATTTCAGTAATCCACCAAATGACACAAATAATACGACACAATTAAGGGAATGGTTAGAGGTGAATATAAGGATTGTTGGCAAAGAAGTAAAATTGCTCGCTGGAATTCTATATGCCTCTAAGTGCCATAATTGAATTATTATAACACAGAGAACGCACGTAGATGTTTTTTTTTACGTGGTAGACTTATCATCAGCCTGGAATGGAGAGGGAGGGGGAGTGCACACATGGAAGTATGCGAGGAACTTGGAAGTGCCCAAAGTTTCTCTAGGCTTCGGCAACGATCCCAAGATGATGGAAATGTCAGTAGACGTTACATTACAGGTTGCTCCCGTGTTAAAATGCCAAATGAAGACCGGTATTTGGCAGTAACTGCCAAAAGAAGCATACAGTGCACAGCATCCAATTTGTCCGACAATTTTAAGGCAAATTGAGTACAAACGTTTTGGACATATTGGTATATATGCTCGTAAGCCTGTCAGATGTGTATCCCACTAGAGGAAACTAACTGTCGCAAGCGGTTAGCCTAAAATAGAGAACATCGTCACAATGTGCTTGTGGAATTTTTTCTGGCGAGTCCAAGTTTAGTCTACAGTCTGATTTGTATCGGACTTTCATATGGAGAATGCTAGGTATTTGTTCCCACCATGACAACATCATTAAAAGACACCGGCTCCAGGATTGTTCATTTGAGAGAATTTTACTGGGTTCTAGAACAGATCTACATGATCAAATCGGAACTGTGCCAAGGAAAATTTATTTCGATATCTGTGATAGCATGTAAGTTTGCTTAGGAGTGCCTTAAGCGCAGAATTTGTGCTTACTGATGGCAACTTCAGCCCTGACCGAGCAAACACCGTAAACGAATGCCTTCAATCTGAGGATATAACCCGTACGGAACGGCCAGAATTCTCACCTGACTTGAATACGATAGAGCACGTGAGGAACATGCTAATTTGACGAGTTGTAGCCCATCAACCATCTTTTGCATGTGTACTGGAACTTCAGAGAGCACTGCTTGCTGATGGGAACAATCTTCCCCAAGATTAGCTCGACAGTTTGATACTCAGCATACCTAGAAATTCTACGGACTATATTTCATCGCATGGGGTAATATAAAATGTATCAACAATTATACCAACCATGTAGTATTATGTTTTTAGAAAGAGTGTATTTGTTTATAATGGCTCCAGGGAGCAAAAATCACAGATTTTATGAAATATCATACATACATATTTTTTTTATCTTTATTTTTGTTTAATAAATGGGTTATATGAATAGGTCAAGTTTGTCTTGTACCTAAATCTTCATTTTTCGCAACTGGTATTATTTTTAATTTATGGACATTAGTGTGTGTTATACTCTGTATTCTGAAATAACTTAATTTAGTTTTCCTCGCAATTACTCCTCAAATATTAAGAAAATACTTAAAGTAGAATATACCTATTTTGAAAATAAAAAATTTATTGGATTAAACTTAAATTAGTTAATAACACTGGTCAACATGATTTTTGTCTCATGAGTACCAATAGTTGTACTTAATGCAGTTTGTTATCGCGTTTTCAAATATATATTCGAAATTTCACCATCACCCACAGTTTTTTTTAAATTTTAATTTCAATTAATGTATTTAAATATTTTTTTAATAAACGATCATTTGTCTACTGTAAAATAAAAACTCATAGAGCCTTGTAAATGTCATGGAACCACATGAGCTAACCCAAATGGTATCATTGCTACTGTTGTGCAAGTTCAGACATGTACAGACACTTAGGCACCAGACACAACAGACAGGCACAGACATGGTATAGACTAGCATACATTCATTAGAACGATGTCAGTTGTGAGATAGTAATGAACAAGTAAACACGTAATTGTGAGTGCTTTGTGTCTGGATTATTGTATGCTAAGTATTTACAAATTTATTTCTTTTAATTTGTTGTTAGTTACAAAATGCATAGAGCATGTTTAAATAATCATAACAACTTTTGTTATATATGTGGTGAAGTGACGCTCAAGTCCCAAAGGCGAAATCTTACTCCATTAGTAAAAAAGTGTTATGAACTTTATTTTGGGAGTTAAGTGGGGGAACAAACAAGGACCTGGGCCCCACATATCTGTTGTTTATAGTGTAGTAAGCTTCTCACTGCATCGAAGAATGGCACACACCACATGCCATTTGCTATCCCTATGATTTGGAGGGAACCCAAAGATCATTCCCCTGATTGTTATTTCTGCTTAACAAACATTAAAGGGATTACGTCAAAACCAAAGCATACTTTGGTGTACTCTGACATGCAATATGCAATGATACCAGTTCCACACAGCGAAGAATTGCCATACCGAAGCCTCCAGAACATGTGACATTAGATGAAGAGAACTTAGATTCCGATAGAAGTAAGGAAGAAGAACAAACAGTTTGTGGTGATACAACTTTTGAACCAAGCTGTTCATCTGAGCCTCATTATTGACTCAAGAAGATCTTAATGATCTTCCATACGAGATTTAAAGTTATCCAAAAAACAGTTTGAAATGCTTGGTTTCCAGCTAAAAGGATGTAATCTTCTTCAAAAGAATACAAAGATATGTACTTATCATAGTCGTCATTCTCAATGCAAAGACTATTTTTCTGAAGAAAATGGCTTAGGTTTTGTAACGACATTTCTTCTCTTATGGGGAGACATTTGGAATTGAACATAACCTTATAGAATGGTGCTTGTTCAGTGATTCCTCCAAAAGCAAGTTTAAAAGCCGTGCTTCTACATAATGGAAATAAATTCCCATCAATACCTTTGGCTTACTCTGCTAGTATGAAAGAAACATACGAAAACTTTCAATTTATATTGGCAAAGCTTCAATATGCTGTGTATGAACGGAATATTTGTGGTGATTTGAAGGTAATTGCGCTTATTCTTGGTCTTCAGCTTGGTTACACAAAGTACTGCTGTTTTTTGTGTCTTTGGGATAGTAGGGCCAGAAAAAAAAAAACATTACATCAGAAAAGAATGGCCTAAACGCGAATCATTCATTCCTGGACAGAAAAATGTGAAACATGACGCATTGTGTTATCCTAAAAATGTGTATCTACCTCCGTTACATATCAAACTAGGATTAATGAAAAATTTCGAGAAAGCCATGGGCAATACTCCTGGTTTCACGTACTTAAAATAGAAGTTTCCTAAAATTAGTGAAGCAAAAATTAAAGAAGGGATATTTGTGGGTCTACAAATACAATCACTAATGCATGATGAGAAGTTTGAGGAACTATTAAAGCCACTGGAGAAAGCAGCCTGGCAAGCATTCAAAAATGTAACACAGTTTTTTGGGAAATCTAACGGTGGGAAATTACCGTGATATTGTTCATGATCTTATAACATCTTATAAAAATTTGGGATGTAATATGTCCTTAAAAATACACTTCCTGCACTCGCCCTTAGATTTCTTCCCGGAAAATCTTGGTGCAGTGAGCGATGAGCACGGGGAACGCTTTCATCAGGAGATTTCAGCGATAGAAAAGAGATATCGAGGCAAATGGAATGCTAATATGCTAACCGATTATTGTTGGACCATCAAGAGGAATACTCCACAGGCGAAATATAAAAGAAAATCGTGATTTCTTAATTTCTAGGAGAGTCCGAATGTTCAAATATTGTGTACTTAAGAATCTAGAAAATATTAAAGTGTTTCAAACTATAAATGCCTGTCTCTCGGAAACCTTGCGTGATGAAGAAAAATCGATATCATATTTGAATTCAGGAGAAGAAATGCTATCAGAATCACATATTTTCCTTTCTGAGACAAAAATATTTTTCTTTTTTGTTGCCCAGTGTAATTATACACAAGCTATCACATGGTATTTGAAAATGAGAAAAACAATAGCTTCATTTTAGATTTAACAGCATTGTCTTAAAAGTGCTTTATGTTGTACTAACTAAAAGTAAAATAATATATAGAGATGATTATTAAAATCAAAATTAAAGTGAAAGCTTCTAAAGCAAATTATAATTGAAGAAAAGTTCATTATTTTGCAAATATTGTTTCCCCAAATTAATATAATTCATGACTCCTGTGCAATTTTTCCGAATGCTTTTATCGCTAATTATCATAGTATCAATTAAATGTGGGAAAAAGTTCATTCATATTTCTGCTTTCTTTTCAATTATTTTAATTTTAGTCATTTATTTTAAGACCATCAAATTTAAATTCAAGCCAGTAAAAACTGAAAACTATTATCTTGAAAAATAGTCATTGTTACCTTGACCGGGGTTCGAGGATTTTATGCAAATCAGTCACAAACAACAAGACAGTTTTTTTAAGAGCGATGATAATTTATTGTCGAAAATCAATTCTTGAAATACAGGATTCAACAGCAAAATTCGCAGAATAAATATTATAAGGGATTCACACCTTTAACAGCCCTCAGACACAATTATCAGTGTCTACAATACACGTATGTAAAAGACTATTCACAAGTACAGCCGAGCTAATCACGGTCAAGAAAAATTTACTAATTGCTAGTTGAAACGAAACTGACTCGTTTTGGCAAACATCGATCTTATTATATACCGGCGGAAACTTCGAGAAAAATCCACTTTCGTCGTAGGTCGTGGAACTAATAGATTTTTTCTCTAATTTCTAGAAGAATCCAAAGGGTTCCACACTCACCAAAAATGGTCGCTAACGTCGCCAACTTGATTGCCAAAGTGGCCAACTTGATCGCCAAAAACGATGCGGCTCTATCGACAAAATTTCGCCAAGTTCCCATTGAATCGCCATTATAACGTAAGCGACGGTGTTGCTTGTGAATATTATATATTTAACACGATTGTTGAAAAGGGAGCTATGGAAGCAATAAATTGGCCAATGTGGTTTCCTCCCAATTTGTAACCCTGCATCTAAACGAATGCGATTATATTTAAGTTTTCAGTTCTGCTCAATACGTTCTATGTTACGGTTTAGTTTTTACGAGATCTACGTATGTGGCATTAGGAATTTTAAGTTTATACGTAAGAACATCAAAAATAGTCTGTGTAATTAATGTATATAACTGTGTTTTATGTGTGAATAAACTGTGTGCTATAAATCAACCAGCATTTGATCATTCCTGGACCGAAGATTTTTAGCGCGTTTTTCACGTAGTGGAACAAAAACGCTATTAGGATGCAAATTTCGTCTTCGTTCCATATTTTGTCGTACCTTTTTCTCTGCCAATAAGCAACCAATTGACCTCGGGTTTTCGGCATTTGGACGCATTTGTGCCCTAGATGAGCCGAATCATATTTAAATTTAATCATTTTTAACTTTTTTTTTAGTACAGTACTACTTTCTGTTAGTAAAAAGTTCATTAGTTGCATTATTGTAAAATACAACATGTGAAAAACGCGCTAAAATTACTTGGCCTTGCCAATGATTGATATCTTGTATTAGATTTATTTCAAATGATGAATACGCAACAACAATATAACATAGAGTAATACAAGTGCGTTGCACATCCAAATACACATTATTTACACTATTTTATACAAAATTAATAACACCATCCTATATACACAAGTAAAAAATATGTAGAATTTTAAATATGTGTGATATTTTACTAAGGATAAGAAAAATTAACTAAAGATAATATAGTGATTAAATGTCAACCAAAATTCAAATAAAATACAGTCATACGCAGAAAAGTAGAGTACTGGCTTTAAAAAAAATGATTAAATGTCACCAACACCTGTCTCGAAGAAATTTCTATCCAATGCGTACCTTGCAGCGAATCGATATAGTTACCTTTTAAGAGAAAACGTATGCAAACACACATAAAAAGGAAAAAAGAAACGAGTCTTACAGTAGTCGCATATGATGTGTAACATCTGACTTGTTATCATGGTAAATACGCAATAGTGACTTTAATCCTGAAATAAATGAATCGGTTATGATTAGAAATAACTTTCTATCGAATAATTATACCTTTAATGAAAATTTTATTTAATTAACACAAGGAGTTATGCAGTTTTTTATCAAAAATATTTCTTATTGTTCAATTTGGGGAAGAGCGGAGACAATAGATTTATGAAAATTTAAGTATGACGCATATACTTGTGATTTCAAAGTATTTAAAAGTCGTTGAAAAACGGTGTCAATAACAGTACCACTGTTAGTTGTCGAAACATTTCGATTAGTGTTCATTTCGAGCTTGAGTTCATCTTTCAGAAAAGCTATGAGCGGCTCAGCTTCTGGCAAACTGAAGTTAACGTTAAAATCACCACCCAAAATCATGGGAAGCGAGTGATAGTTTTTTTTAAAAAAAGAGCAGAACCTCCTTCGGTATACGGTAAAAGTACAAAATGCAGGAAATCTTTATTTTTTTTAACTGTTTGATTCGGAGAAATGTATGCGACCACCAAAATGACAAGACTTGCTGGTATGTGCGGTAGGCGAGTGTCTTAATTGCTACTACAGTTGGACCCCCAGACGAGGGTAGCGAAGAGACACCGTCAAGCGCATGCTTAAAAATTAGAAATATTAGAGAAAATCAAAAATACCCGTTTATTTAATTAGTTTTTTTTAATCGAGAAATCTTTTTTAATCACAATTAAAAATATTATATTGACAGCGACAGGAATTAACCTCAAAGTATGAAAATGATAAGTACTTTAATATTTATTCATATAATTCCATATTACTTACTCCTATTTTTTTTTAAGAATGATGAGCTTTGTCAGACGCTTAACAAGAAATAAAATTGTTAATATATAGTTTACACATACATAAATATATCCTCAGATTTCACACACAACGAGCCCTGAGACTTTGACATTTGAGCGTAAGAATCACAACTTTATTCTGAATGAAGTCTAATAAGACTTGCTGGTATGTGTGGTAGGTGGGCGCCTTAATTGCTAGTAGAGTTGGACCCAAGACGAGGCTAGCGAAGAGACACCCCAAGGCGCTGAATTGGTCAAATCAACCAGCGCGCTTCCCCCGACTTCCTGTTACGCATTTCCGTCCCTTTCCACGAAATCGCTCCAACAAATATCCAGCAACCGAGAGTAAAGATGTTACACATCAAAAACTCGGCGCTAGAAGTAGATAAATAGCAATCTTTTAATTTGCAATGTTCCGGACTCATAAAGCAATTCTTTCATAAAATTATTTGATAAAGTTTGTCGGCTGAGTGTAGAGGGTAAAACAGGTGTTTTGGCTTGTTCTTGTAACATCTGTTACACTTTTTTGGAATGGAGATTAGTGAAAAACAGCAGAGAGGAAAATGATTTGGCAGAGGTGGATAGTGTCGGAACAACGCACATTTTATTTTTTATGTTAGATTTTTTGCAAAAGATTATTACTTCAGACACAGGTTTATTTTTTAAAAGTATTTTAGCATCAAACTGGTGTTCTTATATTAATAAGGTACTGAACAGATCATTGAAATCGATAAACTTTTGCATACGTCTTAGCAACGCAGCCTTTACAAATAAAAAATGAATAGTAATTTCAAAATAGTAGTATTATATATAAATATATATATATATATATACATACTAGCTTTCATGGCCCGGCGTTGCACGGGCTTATACCGAGGGTATAACTTAATCCCCATGTTAATTTAATCCTTTCTTTCTGACGCCAACACTTTTGTGTGGTTTTGACGCGTACGATGTGAGTGCATGACCCGTGAGTGCGTGTCATGGCTTTGTCGCTTAATATTTTCATTTCTCTTCACAAATTCAACGCTTCCAATATTATTTTTCGAAATTACTTTGATTTCTTTGTTTCTTTCCTCTCCGCTAAGCCCGACGTTGCAAGGGCTTCGAGTGAATAACTTCATCCCCATGGAAAAATTTCGTGTTTCCCTCAGGCCGATAGCACTTGTGTGTGTGTGTGTGTGTGTATGCGCGCGATGTGAGTGATTTCTTTAACTATGTCATAAAAACTCCCTTTTTCGAAATTTGTTCTTGCGTTGGTGTGATGTGGTAATTCTTAAAGATGGGTGAATGCTCAGGTGTCGTCCTCGTCACTTGAGCATGGTTGAAAATTTCGAGGTCCGTCACCAAAAACCCTTGAATAGGCAAACAGTTCGAATTTAAAAATAACCCACTCACTTTCCAATTCTTTCCTTTTCCTGAGTGAATAATTTCATCCCCATGGAAATTTCGTGTTTCCCTCAGGCCAATAGCACTTGTGTGTGTGTATGCGCGCGATGTGAGTGATTTCTTTAACTATGTCATAAAAACTCCCTTTTTCGAAATTTGTTCTTGCGTTGGTGTGGTGTGGTAATTATTAAAGATGGGTGAAAGCTCAGGTGTCGTCCTCGTCACTTGAGAATGGTTGAATGGAAATTTTCGAATAGGCAAACAGGGTGAATTTTAAAATCACCCACTCACTTTCCAATTCTTTCGTTGCAATTTTTTATTTCCCGGAAACGAAAATGTAGTCTTTTTAAAAATAGTTGTATGCTGAAAAAAAGACAGAAAGTATAAATTTTTAAAATTACAAAATTTCACTACTATTTTAATTCTTGGAGTAAAATTGTGAGGATTTTTTTAAATATTCGACTCGGGGGAAAAAAGTTTCATGCAATTACCTTTATAAAAGAAGAAATTATCAAAGTATTTTGAGTGTTTTATTAAAATTTGTTCAAAAAAGTTTTTGGCTTTTTTTTAAAATTACTGATTCTAAAAGTTTTAAATTGAAAATTTCGAAGTCCGTCGCCACAAAACTCTGGAGTAGGTGAACAGTGCGACTTTTTAAAAATCTCTCACTCACATTTCAATAACGGAAAAAATATTGCAACAACAAGTTTGACCTTGGCCGCTCAGCGTTAAACAGAGGGGGGGGGGATAATAATGATTCTCGCGCATGCGCATGCAAAAAGACAGAGAAGTAGAAATTTTTAAAATTACAAAATTTCACTACTATTTTAAATCTTGAAGTAAAATTGTGAGGATTTTTTGAAATGTTCGACACACGGAAAAATAGTTTCATGCAATTATCTTTACGAATGAAGAATTTATTAAATGAATAATTTAAGTATTTTGAGTGTTTTATTAAAATTCGTTCAAATTAGTTTTCGGCTTTTTATTTTTTAAATCACTAATTCTGAAAGTTTTAAAAATCATTTTTATATAAATACAACGATATTGATTCATATGAGAAAAAATCATAAAATATGCAAAACAGCATTGTTTTGAAAAAAAAAAGTTGTTTTTTTTCTATAAAATTCTATAAAGAAAGATAGTTTTTTCCCGGAAACGAAACTGTAGCATTTTTAAAAATAGTTGTATGCTGAAAAAAGAACAGAAAGTATAAATTTTTCAAATAACAAAATTTCACTACTATTTTAATTCTTGAAGTAAAATTGTGAGAATTTTTTGAAATATTCGACACGGGGGGAAAAAACTTTCATGCAATTACGCATTATTTTAAAGTAAACTATAAGTTTTATGAAAGAGAGCAAAAATTTCGATACTGATAAATATTTTAAATGAATCTCAGAAATGCATTGAATGCATTTTAATTAAAAAAAAATATATTAATTTAAATCCATTATCAATAAATACTAATAAAAAAAATTCTACAGATAGCTCTTGAAACGTTTGGATGTTTGAAGAAGAGAGAATTAATTTACGGGTGGGAAAAATAAGCAGAAATGAACAAAATCGAATTGTTGAAAAAGATAGAAATTACTTTGAAAGATTAAAAATCAGAAAAAAACCTTTTTGAAGGCAAAAAAAAAAAGAAAAAAAATTAAAAGTACATTAAAATAACAGATGATCATGTTAAAATAAGTATTTATCAGTAAAATTAATTTACGTGGGAAAAATTAGCAGAAATGAAAAAAAAGATATCCCAGCGATTCGAACTCGCAAGGACACGATCTGCTTTACGGTGTAAATAAAGCAAAGCGCGCTTATCGACTGTGCTACCGGGACCCGTAGCGAAAATTGAAAATAGGCAGCAATAATGAATGGGAGGACGAAAAAGTAATTTTTTCACTCCCATTTTTTTTTTTTTTTACTCGCCAAAGTTACTGATTTCCCCCTGTTTAAGGCAATTTTTTTTAGTGTAACCCTTAGTTAGATGCGGTGGAAGGCAAAACAGGTCAAAAGTCATTGGCGCAAAGCTAATTTTCGACGCCAATGTTTGGCTAAATGTAAAATCGCGTTTTTTGAATTATTTTAAAGATCATTACCTTCATTTTAAGGGCATAATTTTTACGTTAATGCTCTCAAACATCACCAACTATTTGCAAAAATAACGTACTTTGAAATACAAAATGTACAAAGTACTACTTTTTAATTTATTTCTCAGAAAAACATAAGTTTACGAAAATCACAATTTGTGAGATTATCTTCATAAATGACGAAGTTATTCAATGTGAAGTAAAAATTAAGACTACTTTTTAAAAATTCTTTAAAAAAACAGTTTTGGGAATTTTATTTTTTAAATGAATGGATCTAAAAGAGAAAGGCTTGAAGTTAATTAGTGTAGAATATCGATTTAATAACACGAAAAGTAATTCATACCCAACGATTTAGAAATAATTTTCATAAAAACGCATCAGTTTTAACACTATTTTAAAAAATTCGAAAAAAATAGAAAATATCGTTATTTTACAAAAACAATTATACCGTGTCGTGGCGAAATAAATGATCTTTCCGATTCTGTAATTATTTTTTGTCTAATTTCGACACCGAAAATTAGATGACAATTTTAATATGGTGGAAAACGTAAGATTACCGCTCGGCCGAAACGGAAGGGAAGTTCCGCCAAGTAAACAACCGGCAGGAGTAAAACAATTAGGCGTTTTAAGGTTTTTAATTAATATCTTTTTAACTAATTACAATATCGGAATATAAATGGACAATACGGCTTCCCCGGAAAATTCCCCATCTTTTGGTACCTTCCGCGACTTTCTGCGTGGTGCGGTTCGTGAGAAGATAGACGCACATACATAGATAGATAGATAGATAGATAGATACGTTTGTTTACCTTCGAATTTTAATAGTGTGTATATATATATATATATATATATATATAATACTATTTTGATATATATATATATATATATATATATATATATATATATATACATAATTCTACTATTTTGATATATATATATATATATATATAATATTATTATTTTGATATATATATATATATAATACTACTATTTTGATATATATATAATATACTATATATATATAATACTACTATTTTGATATATATATATATATAAGATATTTTGTAAAATACATGATCAAGACGAATACGTATATGTTAAACGAATTTCACGCTTTTCAGTTTTAAAAAAAAATCAAATGATTATCTATGAATGGAATTTGAATTACTTTGTGACAGATCCATATTTCGAATTTCAGTCGCATTATATTGATAAAATTAAATACATAATATCTAATGCTAATATTAAATAATGGCGATCTGAAATATTATAAATTCATAAGGAATTTTCGTGATTTTCAAAAGAAATCCTTTGTTTTATTCTGGATTATTTTGAAGCACATTCCTTTCAAGGAATAAGAAGAATAAAATTTTAGTCGTTAATTATTGTACATTTCCTATTATATAGCTGCAAATATCTCTTCTTAAATTATAATGCACCCAAATTTTTCTCGATGTAGGACATCAAAGGTCATTTTTATTTTATGAGAATAGAAAATAAATTTTAAAGGATAATGCATTAAATATGTGTTACTGGAAGCCATTACATTATGATTGCTTGTCAAGCAGTGCATGAAATAATGGACAAAGATTGAGGTCACAAAGATCTTTACCGTTAGTAGCTGTGTCATTGAGGTAAGCAAAAAGGTTTGTTCTGGTCATTATCTCTTCTGAACATCTGCACATCTTCGTTACAACATCGGAAATCTGGCGACAATTAATTATACTTAGAGCTAAATGCATGATTTTCTGCAAAAGTGAGGACAACACTTACGTGAGTAGCAAAAGCCAAGAAAAATGTCACTCTCTGACGCATCGATGAGAGCCCAAGTTAAACTGCTTTTTTCATCTCACCAAGGCAAGAAGTGCAATAATGGTCCGGAAAATTTAAAAATCCTAACCAGTGTCTTCAGTGTCTAGTCAACGCCAGACACTGTCTGTACAAGCCTAGAATAAATTTCTATAGAAAGGGAAGTCGGTGCGAAGCAATGAAGCCGAGGAAAGTATTAATTGCAATGCCCCTAGGTATTTCACACAGGCAGAATATTCTTCTACCGCACTGAAAAACGACTTAATCCTTTTTTCCAGAAAAGATTAAACGATAAAGACAATTTGTTCTATGTTGAGAACAACTCAGTGGGAAATGAAACTTGAGACAAACTCACAACAACAAAAGAGGTTCCAATGAAGAGTCACGGTGTTACTGACGTCAACCTCTAAAGTTTCGAATGTGGGTATAGATAAGATCTTGAATTCACAGCAATCCCCTAAAAAAAGGGACATCTTCTTTCTCAGTGATTAGAAATAAATTAACCTCATAATGAGCATACGTATAAAAACTCAAAGGATAATGAATCATGACATGATTCTCATATAAAAGGCCGCTTACTGTTAACCATCCAGTGTGTTTGCAATAATTTCGGTTATATTTGACTCAAAATCTCCTGAATAGAAGTGAATTGTTTTCAGCAGTGAATCTCTTTTCGAATACAGCCTCAATTAGCAGCTAAGACGTATCTGGAGACGCCCTGGGCATGAATGAGAAACTAACCTGATTCTTATTCACCACACATATAGAAAAACAGTAGTTACAGTATGGGCTGTCATTTCATTTTTAGACTAGCTGTTATGTTGTTGTTGCTTATGCCATCTGATCGACTGTAATATCAGGTCAAGGTGCACGAAATTCATCGTGGCTAAGGGCTAGAATGTTACGCCTGTTGGTAGCCTAAGCATGGGCTACCATGCCCCCCCTATGAAGGTGACAGTACGATTTTGCTCGGTACAACATGATAGATGGTGACACCATTCGGACCCACTGATTTAACGAGCACGTACTCCGTGTGCACTCGAGGGTATATGGCGGCATCGGGCATTGAATCCAGGCCTTCGGTCAAGAGTCCGATGCTCTAACGACTAGGCTACCCACGGCCCTGACTAACTGTTATATACTTTATCAATGATACCCTTGTAGTTCAGCGGTACATCAACAAGATACACTATCTCGTAATGCTGCTTTTCCAATCACGTGGTCCTAAGTTTAAATTTCAGCAGAATAATATCCTGGTGCTCACGACATGCATTTTAATACTTGTTGTCGCGCTTATTATGATCGCCACAATGTCTAAATTGGTCTTCAATTCAGCATGTTTAGTTACTCATAAGGAGGCGTCTCCGAACATCCCCGGATTCCACCGATCTAACTCACTATTGTAACGTTTAAGGCAAGCAGTCTCGAAGAAAGTCATTCGCAATATGCGTATCTGTACGAGTTAAAACACAGAGGAATACCTACCGGCGTCAGGCCACAGATGAACAAACGCATTGTTTATTATTATTATTATTTTGCTCTTGTAGATATATTTTCAGAATAAATCACATAATTTCTATGATATTATTAAAATTTTGGTTTGTAATAAATGTTATGTTAAAGTATATTGTGTTTCATATGTGCTGAACACAATGTATTCATTTTATACGAGGGAAAATTTAGAGAAAAATTTTCGATCATGTCAAAAATGGAAGATTAGAAATTTTACTCTATCTTAAAATATCTTTACTATTTTAAAAATAAAAGTAGTAATGAAACCGAAATTTAGATAAATTTAGAGTAAATACGATCGATTTAGAATTATTTTTATTGCATAGTTAAGTTCTATAGCTACTTACTTATTATATATAGTTAAGAAAAAGACGAAACTATTTTATTTTTTTACAATATACTTCTGTAAATAATTGCGGTAAAGTTACTTTTGCCACACACAAATAATTTAAAGAAAAATAATAATATTCAGTTTGAGTTATATGCATACATATATCATTTTTTATTATTCGAATAAAATATTAAAGAAATTATTTTTGATATCCCTTTATTGTGTGTATTCAACTTTGATTTTTATCATAAAAGACATTAAAAGTAAATTTGAGTTGTTTACCTTAAAGTTAAAAATTTTTAAAAAAAACGTCATTTTTTCCTTTACAAACTTGTACTCTGTTTCATTTTTTTCTGCAAAAAAAAAGAATAGAAAAGAAAAAGAAAATCATAACTAAACAGAAAACGAAGCACTAAAAAAATATTATAATCCTTTCACGTTTTTTTTTTTTTTCCCAAAAATATTTTTATCAGGACTTTTTATTTTCATTTCTTTATGCTACTTTTAGTAACTCAAAATATATTTTTAAAAAAGTGTTTAAGGGTGTTTTTGCAAGAGCCATACAGGGAGAAAATCGAGAACAACCCAACAGAGAAAAATGATAAAAAAGTAACTTTTCGTCTACTTCCTTATGCAAGTTTTTCTACGCATTCCAATGTGTAGGTTTTTATTATGCATGTGAGTGAGCATACAGCGGAACATTGCTCTACTATTAAAAAGCAGCCTTCCTATATACACTGACTTTTGAATTAATTTTTTTATATACCTTGCGTTTTCATACTGAATATTTTTCTTTTATGAACTTTTGTAGAGATGGGGGTTGATACGATTACAAAATTTTGTTTTGTATTCAATTATCACACACAATTTAATATTATACCTTTAGTGCAATGAAAATTTTTCGTTGGAAGGTTACATTATTTTGGAAAAGTAGAAAAAATATTTAAATTGTAATTTTAATTATAAAATGTATTTTTTTGTGGTAATAAAAATGAGTAAGTGTTAATTATAATTGATAAACTCATAAAAGTAATTTTTTACAGCTGAATCCAATTTAGTGAATAATCAGGTGAATCTTCACTAAATTGATCTGATCTGTTACAAAATTTCATTCCAGTTTGGTTATTACATGTTAGGAGAGTAAAATTTTATTTTAATGCACTGTTAGATGACACATTTTTAAGTTGTGGTAACATAGGGATAAGAGCATGGTTTTCAAATCCGAAGCCAAGAAATTGGGAAACAAGATGGCGTGATGAAGGACAAAAACTGAACATTTTATGAACCAATGAACAAAACATTTTAGAAACCATCGAAATTCTAAAAAAAATAAGAAGAATCATTTCAAAATACCAGAAGTTGTAGCGTTATTTTGAAGTTATTTGATATTTGCGTTATTTTGAAAAAAAGGGGCCTCCTGGAAAATATTTATTCAAAACGCTTTCTATCCCATCAAACACCCAATTACTATATATATAAACAGGCTTACTTTTCTATATATATATATATATATATATATATATATATATATATATACTTCATTTTACCAAACTTGTTCTCAACGATCGCATCTTTTCTTCAGTTGACGGAATTTCATTCACATTTCAATCACACAATACACTCGTTTAATGACATTCCAAACAAATAATTATATTTAGTAACCAAATAAAATTTTAGACATACTAGAATAATTCGAAAAAAAAATTACCTTTTCTTATTTTTCTGATCATATCAAATGTAGACTATCAAATCTATTAAGTTTTCCCTTCCTATAATTTTATATTTTATAATTTAATTTCAAAATTTCGAGTATTTATAATTCATAGCGATCAAAACTTTCTTACATACAATGCAATCAATTCCATTTGTCCCATAGCTTTGAATGCTTAAAAGAGAAACCAGTAATCCTCAAATTCGGTTTACTTTGATCAGCATTTTGGAACTAATAAATATAAAAATTAGTCAACAAAAAATTAGCATAACTACAGTAATATCTAGTTATAGTTAACAGAGATAACGAAATTATCAGTCACTAGTTTAGCGCATAAAAACGGTCAGAGAAATCGTTTAAAAAATGTTAAGTAAATTATGTTTATTCAAAAAAGCTTGGAATAAGCAGTTAAAATATTTTTACAAGCATTCGTAAATGTGACGAGAATTTATGGAAACTTTCATGTTTAAAGTTGTGAAATCAGGGATATTTTCCTGATGGAAAATTTAGACACGAGATAAAAAAATTATTTTGGAAAAAATAATTTATTTAATTAACATTAATAGCATTGAAGTTCAGTTCTTTCCTTTGAACCATTAAAACTAATAAACCAAGACTGTTATTATTATAATGAGAATTGCCAAAGATATTAAGAGTGCCAATTTGTTTCCTTTTTAATGTCTTTCGTTCGATCACTTATTTTTTACTTGAAAGTTATATCATGACAAACAAATGGAAAATTCTACCTATTTACGAAAAAGAGTATTAGAAGTAAGACACACAAAATGAGGGTAATAAAAATTTTGACATTTTTTGTTTGTTTGTTTTTTGAGAATAACTTTTTTCAGAATACGTTTAACAACGAATTTTGTAAATAATGTTTTCAAAACAAATTTTTTACCAAATTTTGAGAACAATTTCTTAGAATAAATTTGTATAAAATAAGTTTTAAAGCTGAATTTTTTTAATTCGAAGTGCTGTGTCATGAATTTGAATCATGTGTATTCTCTTAGCAAATGAATACAAATATCCAATACTATTCAATTTCTCTGGTCTTGTTTCCAAAACCTCTTCATCATTGACTTTTCAATGATATTCACACAATTCAATGATATTCATTTAAAAAGAAACGTAGCTGTATTAGTCACTTCATTGAAAATAAATTTTATCAAAGAAGAATTATAAATCAGCTGCATTTTAGATCTTTCCCGTAAATAAAATTTTTAATACAAATTATTTATTGAGAATTGTAAAATAATAATTTAATACAGTCATTTTAAATTAAAATCCCCTTTTATTTACATTAATGAACCTTTCACAGAATATTACAGCTGATAAGTAAAGCCAAACATTTACACATTTTAAGCATAGTATTTTCTCAATACATTAAATTATATGATTGATAAAGCCTGTACTGAAAAACATCATTGATATTATATGTAGTAATTTGTAAACTTTATTACTCAAATTATATTTAATATTATGTTTTTAAAATGAATATAAAACAAACATTTCTTCTTCTAAACTTTTAAAAAAAATCAATAAACATTCCTTTTTAAATCCCACACCAAAAAATTTGCTAAGTTTACGAAAGTAATGTGGAAAGTTTATAAATAATATATATTTATTTCGATTTTAAGAGACATGAAACAATGAAATTGAATATTCTATTCGAAAATAGCTATACAATTTTGTTCTTCATGCATTATTCAACATGTTACAAGTAAAGTAGCTGCGAGGAAAGTTTTAAAAGCAAAATTTTTCAACTGTAAGGAAAAAGTTGTTTTTCTCAGAATCTTCTACATTATAGGAAACTAAAATCAAAACACGAACGAGAATTTTCTTTTTGCCAGTTGTTTCTCAAAGAAATTTTGTTAATATACAAATTATAGTTGACCTTTAAAGTCAGAAACGATTGAGAAAAAGCATTTTTTTTTTACGTTTTCAGATCACATTTTTATAGCTTAAGTTGTTTGTAATTTTGTTTCTCATATATATATATATATTTATCTATCTGTATATATATATATATATTGTATTACAGAAGTACTAAATTGAGAAAAATTAAAAGATTGTCATGCTTTACATATTATAAGAGACATTCACAAGTTTTGGAAACATGAGCAAAAAATAAAAGTCAATATAAATCCAAAATATCAAACAGAATATTGTACATTATTTTATATATGTATAAATAATATAATAATATTAATTTTTCTAGCATATATAAAAACACATAACAACTTTCCTAATTCATAACATCACTATTAAATGAAAATGATAGTTTAAAAAAAACTAAAAAAATACCCTTTTATAGTTAATCGGACTAAGTTGTAACTTAATCTTATAGTCGTTAAATCTGGATTTAGTCACAAAATCTGGAGATGGGATCTGAAATTAGTAGCCAGAATCGGAATGGGGTCCGAAAATGGCAAATCGTTAATTCTGATGATAGGAATTATTAAATTATTGTAATGTCATCGGTCCTGGACACGTGAGCAAAATTTCGAATTAATCTGACATTTTAAAAAGGGTAAAAATTGAGTTCAATATTCGTTACATACAAGTGAAGCTTATAAAACGGCGTTAAAAAGCTTTTAAATACAATAAAAAAAATAGGTAGATCAATTTTTAAATATAATGTACCTATAAAGCAGGAAAGCTTAAAATGAAATTGTAATGAATTTAAAGAATTTATATATAAACCGGTCACCCATCCGATATAGTTGTTAGTGACACTGACTGCTGTGCCATAGGGCCTGGGTTTGAATCCCGGATTAAGCATGGATGTTTGTAAATGTATAGTGCCCCTTCGCGGCATGGGGGTACTCTCTAAATAGGCATCGAGCCGCATGTCCTCTTGTGAGGTTTGTGGGAGGCCCCTAACCACTCCCAGGGTGTTTACCCTCAAAATTGGGGTGGAACTGAGCCAAATCGTACTGTCACCTGTATGGTGCTCAAAGCTGCGGCTAACGACAGGCGTACTATCTAGCCTGATGCCATGATGAATTTATTGGGCCTCGATCTGACTACGTCAAACAGGTGGCATTAGCAATAACAACATATATAAACATCACCAGCATGTTATTACTGGTGACCTCAATATTGTTAAAGGCAATAATCTCAGAGATATAATGAATAAAGGTACTGGTTTTAGACTTATGATTTTCAATTATAATAGAATTATAAAAAAAAATTATATAATGATATTGAACACTTCATTTAAAAAATAACTATTTACCCTTTATCTATGGACGTTAATTATATAAGTACCACTCACTTTAAAATTACATAGAATAATCATTTTTACGAATACTGCGACGATACTTAGCAGGAGTGTTGTTTTAAATCCATTCTTTCAAGGTACATAGCAGCATGGATTTTATGATGTGTATTTTAGCGGGGAAAGCGAATAGTTTTATAGCAGAAGCTGCTTTTTCAGCTGACATTTTATTCGGATTGCGAAGATTGTCATTTTTGTTCCGAAAAAAGTAAATAATGTCAAAAGGTAAGTGTCTTATTTTCTTATATGTTAAGGAAGACCTTAAAAAACTATTTGAATCTTCATTTTAAGAGAACAGTGTATATAACTAATTTTACAATTGAATAACTTTCTGGTGCTTATATAAGTATCGACAGCACACTAGGTGTTGTAGCAGGAATTTAGTTTTTGTTTTCTTTTGTCATCCGTGTGACTTATCGTTGTTTTTTGTTGTATTGTAGAGTCATCACTATAGTGCAATAGACATGTGCTTCTTTTTTTTGGTGTTTATTTTAGCTTGACTTATTTATTTTTATTTTTTATTTTAACGTTTTCAAAAAATTTTGAGCTTTGAATGTAAACTTCTTTTATTTCCCCCCACACAATTAAATGAAATACTTATTCTTATTTCCAAAATTAACAACATTTTAATATCTTTATGTGTAACTGAGATTTAACAATAATAAGAGATTTTCAAGGTGCTATTATTAGTATTATTTCATTTTCTTAGAATGTCTGGAAAAAAGAAACTCTGTCTCCAAGAGGCATTAGTTTTATTACAGAACCTACCATTTGAAATCAATGATGTACTAGCAGATGATATTTCAGATGAAAATGTCCCAGCAAATTATCTGCTGGAATTTTCGCAAATTCTTAAGATGGACGATCAAGAGACTGAACAAGATTCAAGGTTCATGTTAAAACTGGATGTAGGATTCAGTGCTTTAAAAAACATTTAATCAAAGCCTCACTCAAATTGCACAAGGTGTAATGAATTTCTGTGTATTAATGGAAAAAAAACTGTTTATTTGATTGTCATCGCAGATTAAGTTTATGTGTAAAAAAGTAAATAAATTTTAAAAATTTAATAATGTTTAAAAATAATATTTTGTGCTGTAAAATGTTAATATTTTTTTGGCTTTTTAGCATTTTTAAGAGTTTAAACTAAATAAAAAAGTCATTCGGTCTTTTAGTTTATGAGAATATTTGTGGACTGACGATACCTTAAATTACCAATTTAATTAATTAGCTCTAAAGAATTAAATTTCAAAAAGTTGAGTATTTATTTATTTATATCCCTTTTTCATGCACTGATTCAAAAAAAAACATTGCATGAAAAAATTTGCAGTAAATCATAATATGGCAGATAAAGGGTTAAATATAAAATGCCTTTAGAAACCTTTAAATAATTCAAATCTAATGTTACAGAACAGCTTATTCAATATAACTTTAGTTCAGATAATAATATCTATATTAATGGTATTAAAAATCAGGTAAAAAAATTGCAAAATAAACTTATTATAGTTTATGTTGATAAAGTGTCAGGAAATTTTTTACCTTAATATGTAAACACTATTATAGTTTAATGATCAACAAATAATATTTTGTAATAATACAGCTTTTATTAAGTTATCACTTTCTGATAGAGAATTAAATAACCGTATTTTGCCTTTTCCTAAACAATTAATAATAATTTTAAATTTCCACATGCATTTCTTTCCGCATGCTCCAGGGAGTAAAAAATCATAGTTTTTATTAATTATGTCAAACATATAGCATCTTTTTTGCTCTTTACCTTTTGTTTAATACATAGATTTTACAAATAAGTCAAATTTGTTTTGCTTCTGTCTCTTTCTTTGCCTGGACTTCATTATCCTTAATTTATGGACATGAGTATACATATATATGTATATAGCTGCATAGCCCCGGCGTTGCACGGGCTTTTACCGAGGGTATAACTTAATCCCTATGTTAATCTCCTTTCTTTCTGAAGCCAGATTTTTTGTGTGGGTGTGGCGTGTGCAATGTGAGTGCATGGCCCGTGAGTGCGTGTCATGGATTTCACGTTTAACATTTTCAAATTACGAAATTTCACTACTATTTTAAATTTTGAAGTAAAATTCCGGATTTTTTTATATGTTCGACACCGATATTGATCCATTTTAGAAAAAAATCATAAAATATGCAAAATATAATTTTTTTTGTAAAAAAAAAAATGTTTTTTTTAAATTCTTTTTTAAAAAAAGATAGTTTTCGGCATTTTATTTTTTAAATTACTGATTCTAGATGATCAATGAACTTTTTAAAAATCATATTCATTTAAATGCATCCATATTAATTCATTTTAGATGGAATCATAAAATTGGCATAGTATTTTTGTTTTGAAGGGAAAAAAATTCAAAAATCGTGACGAAATAAATGATGTTTGCTATTTATAAATTTATTAAATCACTGATTTCAAAAGAGAAAAGTATGAACTTTTTCAGTTTAGATGGTTTACTTATCATAATTATAAGAAATCCATACATAACGATTGAAAAATTTCGTTTAATGATTTACAAATACAATACTACTTTATTTTTAAAAAAATATTTATTTAAAGCAATACATTTAAATGTATTGCAAATAAACTTATTTAAAATAATAATAACGGAGTAAAAACGCGATTAAATTTTTCACAAATATAATTAATGCAAAAATTCTTAACGTTACCTATTGAAACGACTGGTTATTTCTTTATTGCATTGTTTTTGAGTGTTAGATTAAAAAAAAATACAAAAAAAGGTAAAGAGCCTTTATTTACACATTTACAGTATAAAATTCAAAAAGAAAATAATACTATGAGATACAAATATATTTCAGAATATTTCCTTATATTTTTTATGATATATTTTTCTTATATTCCACACTGTTCTTCAATAAATCAATCTTTAAGAATAAAAAAAAACTATGGGTTGTGATGCGTTATATGAATGAGCGTCCAGCCGCAAATAGCAATGTTATGAAGGAATTCCCCTTTTTTGCATCAGTGAAAGACTCAAAGCTATCTCAACCTTTCCCGTCTTCCAAACAGAAAGCTAAATAAAAGTGAATGAATGACCTCGACGCAATTGAGAATTTTTTTTAAGTTTTCATTTTTTTAGGGTTTAACTTTCACGTTAAAGTTTTGAAATTTCACACATTAATTGCAAAACTAAAGTACTTTTAAATAAAAAATGTCTAAAAAACTGTTTAAATTACTTTTCATAAAAACGGTATTTTACGAAAATCACAAAAAAAAAAAAATTTAAATCAGTAATTTTTAAGCAAGTTTTTGTATTTTCACACAGAAGTTGGACAATATTATTCTACAAACGTAAAAAAAGTTTCGTGCAATGATTTTAAAAAATGACGAAGTTATTTAATATTGAGTTAAAATTTTGAGTATTTTCTAAAAACTCATAGAAAAAAAAGTTTTGAGCATTTTATTTTTCAAATGACTGTTTCAAAAAGAAAAACGCATGAACTTATTTAACACAAAATATCGTTTTAATAACATGAAAATATATTCATACACAATGATTTAGAAAAAGATTTTCATAAAAACGCATCGGTCTTAACTCGATATAAAAAAAATCATAAAAAATAGAAAATATTATTATTTTGCAAAAAAATTATACTGTATCGTGGCTAAAGAAATTATGTTTCTGTTTCTGTAAATATTTTTTGTCTGATTTAAAAACAAAAATCAGATGGCTGTTTAAATAACGTCGAGAATACCGAAAAATTTCACCCTCTGTTCATTCACGACGCTAGGCGGGGGAAATATCGCTCAGGGTTAAGACAATTATGCGTATTAAGGTTTTTAATTAATATGTTTTTAAATAATTACAATATCGGAATGAAAAATAGTTTACGTCCTATTGTCAGACCTACTGAATATACGCACAAAATTTCATCAGAATCGGCCACACCGTTTCGGAGGAGTTTGGTTACAAACACTGTGACACGAGAATTTTATATATTAGATATATACGGTAGGAGAAAAAATTATACCAAAATTTGCTTTCTCTGAATTTTTCTTTTTAACATTTTATGGAGTTATAAATGTGCAGTTTTGAGTTTAAACAGAACAAAAAAGCTCTCCACAATTTTCAGAGTTTTTTTCTACTATTTTCTTCTGAGAGTAAACTCTCCCAGTTCTATGAAATTGACGAAAAATGCCTTTTTTAACATCATTTATTATATATTTGAGCTTAAGTGCTCATTGAACAATTTTGTTTTCTTTCTATTCATTTAAAGGGGCCGTAGAACCAATTTCAACTATTCTGCTTTAAATTTCCTGTTAAAAAAATGCTTGTCGAACATAGTAATACTTTTTCTTCAAGCTGCAAATAGTATTTATCCATCAAATAAATATTCAATCCATGCACACCAAATGAAATGAGCCGTAAAAATCAATGATCAATGCACCAAATATTTAAAATTAACAACAATTTTAAACTTTTATCAATTATATAATTAAAATTTATCTTGAAAAACGTTTTTATTTAATATTAGTTTAATTTAAGTTTAAATGCGTACTAGAAGCCAAAAATTTGATATTATTTCTAAAAAGTGCTCTTTAAAAAATGATCCTCTGAAGACATCATCAAAATAAATTAATTTTCGGTGGAAAATATATCAGAAATAGACTGTATGGATATCATACAAGAAGTGTACTGTAATCAGTGACGTAACCTTTAACCCCGCTACACCCACATCGCGGGGGTGGGGGCAGGATTCTAGGGGTGCCCAAAGACTGAATTGCACCAAGTACCTTTACTATATAACTTCAGTCTTGGGTTCCGAAATTTGACTTTGCGGAGGGGGGCTAAAATTCTCCCTTCCGCCATTGACTGTAATGCACATTATTTTGATATTCATGTTTTCTTAAGCATTTAAATAAATAAACAAAAGTTGAACGGATGAGTATAAAATGAATGCTTTTTCCATAAATGTTAGCAACACATACACATGAATATAAGTACCGTATGTTTTATCTTATAACGCACTTATAACACAAAAAATAAGAGCGAAATTTAGGGGAGCGTGTTTACGCCGGATATAAAATAATAGCTTTAAAAACTAAAAATTTTTTTAAAAAATGAGCTGAAGAAATTAGATTTTTGCTTCAATCTAAATACTGTTTGTTTAATGGAAATGACATACCATATGAACTATCTTTAGTGGATAACAAGAAAAATTCACATATTTTGTATTCAGTTACACTTTCTGTCTCATCATCAAATTTTGTCTCATCTTCAGCGTCACTCTGATCCATAAATAAACAATTATCTTCCATTCCATCTAGATTGTAACATGTACTGCATTTTTAAATGGCTTTTAAAGTATACCGGGTTTAATTTCTTATTCCATGCTTTTTATTATCCACTCACACACTATTTGCAAGCTGGTATGAAGTAATTCATTCATTGTAGTAAATAGGAAGACATATGAAAATTTGTTGGCCGATTGCCCTCCAGCTGGTTGTGCTTTTGTGTTGTGTTAGGTGAATATATTTCGTCATTCAACAAAGAAGAGCTTTTTTACAGTCTGAGAGAAAATCTCACACTGAAATATTTTACTCTCCGCTTAAAACTAAAAATTGGTTGGTTTTTTCCCCTCCTACCTATTTGGAAGTATTTTTTTTTCTTGCAGAAGGACCGTTCTTCAAGATCGATGTTTTTAAAGTTACAGCAATAATCAATTAGTCTTGTTTTGTTAATGAGTGTCCTCGCGTTTTATAGATAGTTCACTTAGTAATATATGGTGTTTGTTTAATTAAATATATAGATAAGTTTATGTAAGTTATCTGACTCCTTTGTGTAAATACCAAGTTTAAAGTATAAGGGATGATACAGATTTTGTGGAAAATAGAATTTTCCAAAGCAAAATAGCAAATAAAATTGATTCAAAATTGTTTCAATTATCACTTAGAATTGCTGAGTTGAAATGGGAAGATACGAGACTTTTGATTCGGTAACACTTTAAAACTAGTATTAACAAATGCTATAAATACCAGAAAAATATCGCGCGTGAAACTAATAATGAATGCTATACTAAAAGGTTATCTGTTTAAAATAATTTTTCACTTTAAAATACCAGCAGTTCTCTTCTAATAAACTTTCTAACATATCGCATGCCTTGCCAGAGCTATACTTTATCTCAGTGCAAACATATTAAAACTACAGATTAGATATTTAACTTTCCTTCAAACCGCATCCTTCAATTACAATGATTAGAGAATTGTAACTAAAAGTGTTTTAGGGACTATACACGAAATGCGCTGAAGAAATGTAAGAAAATGTTTTCAAATGTGTTCATTAGGTGATGATTTGCATGAAAAAGGTAAATTTAACAAAGAAACGCCACCCACGTAGAATGCATAAATAATTTGAAGCAGAACAAGATTAATGGGCAATAAAATGGGAAACTGAGAGAAAAGCATTCGATGTCCATCGGTTCTAGGAGGAAAAAAGTCCCGGTATTTGAATGTGTTTCATTTAAAGAACTTAGTTAAATGAGGAGGTGTTGCGACTAAGGTGAACTTATATGTTTCTTGTGTTAAACATTGACTATTGTTGAAAAAGTATCCACTGACTTGAAAGATTAACGGTGCACAATAACAGCAGTCTGAAGTAAATTCCATTATATCTCTGGGAAAACAATTAACAGCTGCTCCACTTAAGATATTTGATGATAGTTTCTACTTGTTCCCACACAGTTTTTTCACTTAGAACACACATAGCGTAATTTATTTCTCTACCTATATTTAAAGGGATTTCATATCATGGTGATAAAAAATTATGCATTAAATATTCTAATTTCTTATTAATTCTCTGTGGATTATTTCCTTAGTTAAATTTACTACGTAAAATATCACCCAGTGAACATTTTTTTAACTCATTTTTTTAAAAAGAAATCTTGTGCATTTTCGGCTTAATCCTTACACTTAATTAAATTGAATATCAATCCACTCACATTTGTATATGTGTGTTAGGCACTGTTTCATTAAGTTCAAATAAAAACTCAAGATTTTTTCTTGTTCAGAAAAATAAAACAGAACATATATTCGAATCTTATAAAGTGCATTGAAAACACATTGCAATATTTTTTAAATCTTAAACTTACTGTAAAAATAAAATGATAATCAATCTACGATAAGCTTTTAAAAAGAGAGCCTTATCTAAAAAGCAGTGTTTTTTCTTTCCATCCTCCTTATTAAGGATTTAAATAATTGCAAATGAGCATTTGGTACTCAGTTGTAATCACACATAAACTTCAAGTTCTCAAATATATTTGCGGGCTTCACCAAAACTCAATTGTAGCAAAACTTGGGGATTCCTTTTAAAAGATGAAGCATGCCCTTATGATGTGAAATAATGTGGAATACAGTAAACATTGAAAGCTGTTTCACACTCATTTCATACAGTGTTTGATTTATGTATGATTTTCTTGCACGAAATCAAAATTGTTGCTGAAACTCAAAATATTGAGGAAGCATTATTCAATAAAAATTTTATCTCACCCTACAGGTTAAAAATTGGCACAGTAAGAAGGAGTTATTCAGAGGGGACAAAACTAATTGCTTAAGCATATATTCTATGGAATTTCCAATTGAGATGAGCTTTTCGCGGCAAAAAACTCACTAAGAGCAAAAGCTGTCGGATAGTGTGATTCAAAATGAATATAGAGGTAACAAACTACTATAACTATTTAATTGAAAATAATGTATGGATAAGAATTACACAGACTGAAAAAAGAAAACCAAAATTTTGTTTATATACTTTATGAATGTTCTATACGACTCTCCATGGTAACACCGATAAAATCTAAGTGGTATTCCACATTCCCACCATACATTCTGAAGACTATCTGGAATCCTTAACGTAAATTAACCTTAAGTAAAAGTATGTCTTTTGAATTAAAGAATTATTTTTGACAAAGGAAACACATGCACAAAATCTTTCACACAACACAATAGATAGAAACTGCAGGATATCAAATCCGGCGAATTCACAATGGGCATTTCTAAGGCACTTGTGTTAATAACTCTTGATATATGCTTCAGAATGTATAACGTGAAATGGATTACTGCTTTTCTGCCGTCCATGTGGCTAAGAGGAGTCCCATCGAACATTTATTGCATATAGAAACAGAATTTTGAAATTCCTTTTTCAATATGGGTTCATCTTATTGATAAATTATTTTCAGTTAAATTGTTACAGCTGTTTGCATCGCTTTATTCCTTTTGAATTACCCTGTACAATGCAAAGCATAACTTTAAAGCTTGTAGTTGAACTAAATGATATAGGATAGTCAAGCTCGCTAGGATAGCTCGCTAGAGCTATGCAGTCATTTGACAATTGTGTTAGTCAACAAGATTTGTGGTTCCTTGCCTAGGGCAGTCAGCGTAACTCTTTTAGACTTGCTACTAGCTATGACTTTTTACAAGATTGCCTGTCCAAAATGAGACCATCTTGTCTACTTTATGACCATAACGTACACATGACTGGAGATCACCTCAATATACGCCTTTTTTTAAACAGTGTCTTTGATGTTCTACATTGTGTTGGACTAATCATCGACTGAAAGGTCGGGTACTGGCACGGAATTTCAAAAAATGCTTAAAACCATTGTCATAAGCAGCCTAAAAGTGGTAGTTGCCCACCGATCATTTGGTATACACTGAGAGTACCTCATCAGCGATCTGTTTTGTGAAACACACAACAAAGTGTTCATACGCAATCATTTTTAGCAACAATGTATAAAATATAATTAGGCACTTTTATAATGTATAGATAAATAAAAACCTAATTTTAAATTCAAACTATGAGAGTTCTAGTATATATCCCAGAAATAAATGATTTAACAATCAATGCTACTAAGTATTGCGTAACGATCTTTTCCTTTTAATCTTTCATTAAATCTCATTCCGCAACTTTTTTTTAAATCCAAGATTCATTGTTCCATTCTTAATTGAAATCACTTTATCGAAAGATTGCTGTAAACGAAACCAAACCGTTCGTTCAAACTCGCTTTGAACATCGATATAATCTATCGATAAAACCAAGACCATGTTTTTTCCGTTAACTGCCGCAATCTACTCCTCCCAGAGAGAGAGAAAGCTGTCTTTATGCGTGTGGTGGTAATGAAAGGCCGATGATAGAACACTCCAATTCACTTCAAGGCAGCATGCAACGATACTGGGATTTGCTCTTTGGCCATTAAAAAAGAAACATTCTTGGAAATAGATACTAACAGAAGCAATTTTTGTCTTGTTTGGGATACGATGAAACGTTGTCTTGATCACATAAATGGATCTTTAAAGTTATGAATTGGGATGTGTATGAAGTATTTAAGTTTTTTTAATATGTTCCTAATTAAAAAAAAAACATATTTTTAATCTGTACATGTGAATGTAATTTATTTTATTCAGTCAAGGTAACTAACTCACTATATAACTCAAATCTATTTTTTTTAACTTTTTTTAAACCGATCTATTAATGAATTGATGCTTAAAAAATCCATATAATGAAACCATTATTTATTTTAACATCATTTTTCTCATTTTAATAAAATATAATTTTAATAAAATACATTTCACCCGGGAAAAATTAAATTCTGAGATTTTAACTACGCATAACTATTTTTTTAAATTAGTTTACTCGGGGATCGTGATCTTGGAAAACATTTATTGCCATGATGACTTTTCGGACAGTCTTACTTCGTATTTCTCCGTGATATATTAAACGAGTTTCTTCATGACATACACTAAGCTGCATTACACGACATTTAGTTCCAGCAGGATGTGGTTCTGACGCATTTATGTGATCCTGTACGTGGTTGTCTAGATATAGCATACCCCAGGCGCTTGATTAGACGTGGGGTTGGTTTTCTATGGACTCCACGATCCCCGTATCTCACATCATTAGATTATTTTCCTATTTGAGGCCATCCCGAGGAATTGATGTATCTAAGGCGAGTGATTACACAAATTGACAAATTCGCTGCCCGTCTGTATGATGCTTGTACTTAGATGAACATCTCGCTGCTGCGGCATGGGTGCTCATCTATTAAACGACTTGCTTAAACCTGCATCAAAATGTACGAAAGACACTTTGAACATCCCCCTTTATAAATATTTGCAAATACTGTTGTTAATGTGTTCAATGTGGTGTTCTTTCCGTACACCAGCTTTGACATCCTAATCTGTTTTTTCGTATTTTTCGCGTAAACTACGGATGGTAGAGTTGCAGTTTATGTACTTCCAGCGGAATCTGGCTTTGCAGAGTTCGGGTGCGGCTTATGAGACACCTTTATGCCACGTCTTGAAATGCATTTAAGAGAGGCTAAGAAATGAAAGTATATATAGATGAATTGTGCAACTTTTGCTGGTTTTAAAGTTCTATTTTTTACTACTAGGATCAATATTAGCATTGAAAGTAAGCATTACCTTTCATCTAAAATTATCATGACACACCACTGTTGAATGTCATCTTATGACATGAAAAGAGGTGGGGGGGGAGGGAAAATAACGTTAAAGACTTATTTAAAATGTTTTTCACTAAATGCTAAATTTACAACGGGATGAAATTTTTTGAACACCGAAAAGTGAAAACCATCAAACTATTTAGCAGACATAAAAACTCAATGATCTGTTAGTACAAGCATACAAAATAAGAATTAATTCGTCGATGATTTGAGCTGAAAACTCATTTAAAAAAATATTTTTGAGTTCTAGTAAATTATAGCTTTTAGAGCTTAAGCTGTTTTCATAATTTGAAGTTTAATTTCATTTGCTAAAAATAGAAGCATATGAAATGTTCAGCGTAAGTTTTATTATTTGAACCTTGTTTATTATTTACCGAAAATCACAATAATTATCAAACAGAAAGAGAGACTTGATTTTTCCATTTTATTTTAAAAGCATTTCAAAACCGTATACAATTTAAAAAGCCTCGGAAATATTTCTGCAACTGTATCTATCCTAAATAAGCTAAGGTTTATGATGAAAATTTTATAATTACTTCTATTTCTACGTTGATTACTAAAAAGTCTGTACAGGGAAAATTAATAATCAAAATATACACATTTTTATTTTTAAAGATAAAAACTCCTTAAAAATATTTTAACTTTTTTCTGAAAGAATTTTTTTAATTTTCCATACTAATACAAAAAGAAAACTGATATGTTAGAAATTAAAAAAGATAATGAAAAATGTACAAAAGAAGAAAAGATAACGAAATTTGACAATTCAAAAGCCTAAAAACTTCTAACATCAAAAGAGTTTTTAAAGGTCAATGAAGAAGGTTTCTAAAAATTATGAATGAATTTTTAATAATAACTCGGAAATTTGCCGACTTCTCGTTCCATGCATGCACTTATTCAAGAAGCGGAAGTTAATTCTAATGGATGTCAAAATCTCCTTGGGTGATGGAACGTGCTTTTAAAACTGTGTAAGGAACAATAAGCTAATTAATCAAATTACATTTATCTTTTCATTACTTTTCCATTAAACATTGTCATCCAGAGCATTCCAATTAGCAAATGTATTGTTTAACTGCACAAATTAGTTGCATTTACTCTCTTAGGAGAAATATATTTTACTCAAATATTGGGAAATTGTTTCCCGTATCAGTAAATTGCTCTTGAAATGTGTTAATAAGTAAGTAATTACATAAGATTTAAATTTTTACTAATGTAGTTAGGAAATTTCGCAGTGAGACAAAATACTGAAGTGAAGTATTTACTCCATTCTTATTTCTTAATTAGCTAGATTTTGATCACAAATGTTTAATTTTCTTTATTCATTTGCTTATCGCAGATTAAGTAGCACTCAATGACGCATTTCGTTCAAAATGATTCTGATAGTGATCTTTAAGACAACGTAATATTTCGGAATTTTTATAGTATTTCGTTCTTCTAATGCAAAATTGTATCTATTCATTGATATTTAAAAAATAAAATCGAAGAAAATAGTTTTATTCTAAAAATAAAAAATCTTCTAAAATCTAATAAAATTTTGCACAAAATTCGTTAAAATATTGAAAAAATATTATTAAAAATATTCAAAAACACACATTTAGTCTTTTTTCTCTCGTAATATTCAAATTAGAATTTGAAAAAATATTGTATTTGAAACATCGTTTGAAAAAGCTTTCAAATCATTTCCTTATTATAAGGTAAACAAAAAAGTTCTTACCGTTTGCGCGTTTCCATTGAAAGAAATGAGAATAAGTATGCAAATTCATATATGGCATGATTGAGAAACCGTCAGTCGAGAGTAGGAGTATCAGTTGTTATAAACGCAGGTCCACATTGCTCACATTCATCAATCGGAACTCGTACAGCAGTGAAGGGAAACGGACGTATCGAAGGAGCTCGTTCGGGGTTGTTTACTTTACGACTTCAAAGTAGGCATATCAGCCGCTGCATCAAGTCACCGAACGTGTCAAGCGTTTGGGGATAGTGCTGTCGATGAACGTATGACAAGGAATTGGTTTCAAAAATTCAGGTCGGGAGATTTGTCCCTCTGTGCTAAAGCTCGAACAGGGCGACCACAGGCCTTGAATGACGAAGCCCTGCAGGTGGCCCTTGAGGACGACAGTAGTCAAACGTGTGGAGAACTTGCCAGACAATTCAACACTTCCAGTGAAATGGTTAGACTTCATTTGCACCGCTTAGGTAAGACGTATATGCAGAGCAAGTGCGTTCCTCACTCGCTATTGGAAGTCCGTAAGCAACGACGAGTGACAGCCTGTTTATCGTTGCTTTCTCGCCACCGTAGCGCATCCATACTCAATCGAGTGCTGACTAGTGACGAGAAGTGGATCGTGTATGACACAACCAAGCGTTCCAAACAATGGTTGTTACCCCAGGATAATGCCCCGCGCAGCGCAAAACCACCTATGCACCCACGCAAGATCATACTTTGTGTCTGGTGGACTTGTCGTCGAGTGGTTCACTATGAGTTGCTACCAACAAGCCAAACTGTCACTGCGGACCTATGTTCACAGAAATTGGAACGTGTACAACAGGCATTGTATCAGAAGGAGCCAGCACTAGTTAATCGAAAGGGTGTACTGTTATTACATGATAACGCGAGGCCGCATGTCGCGCGGGTGGCCAAGAATACGATACAGCGACTTGGTTGGGAGACTTTGTGTCATTCTCCTTTTTCACCTGACCTTGCACCATCAGATTACTACCTCTTCCCTTCCCTGAACAATCAGCTTCGTGGTAAATTATTCACCAATGAAGCAAACGTACCCCAAGCTCTCACGGACTTCTTTACGTCCCACACCTTCGAGTTTTACCGCAAGAAAATTGAACAACTGGAGACACGTTGGCAGAAGGTGCTGGATGCCGATGGTGATTACTTCGAGGACTAATAAAAGGTTACGCTGTTTGTATGGCATGTTCTTTTGGGTTATTAAAAATGGCAAGAACGTTTTTGTTTACCTTGTATAAAACAAAATTCTGGTTTTAAGACCAAGTTTTAAATTTGTTATTATTCTCATTTATAGGTAAAACTCTAATAGGCATACGTAGGATCAGTATCAATTTTTATTTGTATGAGCATCTAATAGCAAAGATTATGTAACTGAATTATTATTAAAATAAGAGAAGGTAGTAAAAAATAAAGTCCAAGGGGCGATGTTTGGATGTAACAAACAAACTTGATTAAAACATCACAACAAAAGGGCTATACAAATGCAACCGCGCGAAAATGGCAATGGCTGAACTGAAATAATTTTTGCTTCCAATTTTGGAAAACATCATTTATTATGTAGGCGAGAACTTTCTAGGTTGAAGTTTTACCAACATGGTTACTCTACCATTAAAGGCAGTGTTCGATATATTGTACAGTTAACAGCCTCATTCAAATCTTTTTAGGATTCTTCGAAAGGTGCTACGTATTCTTATTAACAGCTGCTTAAACAAAAACTTTTTTATTTAATCTTATTGGCCAATAGTTCCGTATCTCTAGTCTCTTGTTTAAAGTGAGTTTTAAAATTATTATAAATGGAATATTTTTGTAGACAGAAGAGTCCTTCTTCTATTTCAGAGCATTTAACGCTTACAATTGCCGTTGTTGTATCTATCCCATCACATGACAGATGGTGCTACGAATTTGCACGCTTTGTTTTCACTGTAACCACGTTTTGCTACTTTGCTGCCTTCTGTTGTCTATTGTGCTGAATATAAAGCTACAAAAACATTTTTGGGTCTTCACTGGTATAATCCAAACTTGTGAATAAACTCGTGTTCTAATAACCGTATTTGTGCCACAAGAAACTCACATCATTGGTTATGACCTTCGTCTCACTCCTTGCGCGTAGCGCTTTGATGTGGATTTAAGAGCAGTCTGTAGGATAAAATTCTTCAGATTATTAATTTTGAGATTTTGATATTTCTAAAATCTCCAATCCATGACCTTTCTAGTGATGTATCATAATTTCTATTTTAGGAGTTAGAAGTATGTCAAAATGAATTTTAACTGTAGATTAAAAGGATAATAACCGCAAGTTTAACTGTTAGTTTGCTTACGAATTTTTGGAGTGAAGTTTGTAAATTTTACGAAATGATTTTGGTTTTAATTTTTTGAAATGTAGAACCTGGGCGAAAGGTTTTGTGGTGTATTGAGACTGAAATTTCTCCTTCGAAATATTGTACTTACGCTTTAGGCTTTTAAATAATGCAGAACTTGTTTGTGAAGATTCTATTAAAACGTGATTTTTTGCAAAAATGATAACAACGCAATTATTTTAGTAGCTTGAAAATGAAATATGAGAGAACAGGTTACACATCATTTAATAAGGCTGCTGCAACCAACAGCAGCACAGGCTTTACATTTTCAGTATTTTAACAACTATTACTGGACAAGTAATAGTTGTTAAAATACTGAAAATGCAAAAACCTGCTTTTTCGTCAAAACAATAGTCAAAAAAATCGTAACAACCAGCATTCCAATGGAAATTGAATGGGAATCAAGAATATTTCAACATTCATTAAATTTTGTATAATAACTGATACTCCCCCCTTTTTTATCGAGGTAGGATTCAGTTCAAAAATTACTGTTTTCTAAAATTTATATTTTTAAAATTGTGTAAATTTACTGTATAAATGTACTCTATGTTCCTTATATATAATTGTGTATACTGAAGAGACATTTTAGAAATATTCTTAAAACATTTAGAAAACAGAAATCGTAGCAAAAAAAAAGACAATTTTCAAAAATTCATAGTGATCTTACGTAAAAGTGTGTTTTGAAAAAACTAAATATTATATTTGAAAAATCACTTCAGTATAAATATAAAATTTTAATTAATATACAGACAAAATGTGATGTCTTTAAATTTAACAGTTTCTGAGAAAAAGGTACGTAAAAAAAGCTCAATTCAATATTAGTGTTATAGGGGGTTCCGATTAATCTTAATGTCACCTTTATTCTGGGAAATCATTTAAAAGTGAGCACTGTAGATCTTGTAGAACAACGCAGCACACCATCTTCTTAATATTCCGTTTCATACTTTGTTTTCAACAGTTTACCCCTTAAAGGCCGATTAAAAGCTATGCGATTCGCTCTCAGGTACCACCGTTTTTCACTCATGAGCGCATACGCAGTGTATTGGAGAGGAGGGGGATTGTAAGAAAAGGCACAGATAAGCAAAGTTTTCTCTGAAAGACAGTATAGCCTGTTTTTGTGGGGTCCTTTTTCATGCAATTTTATTTTTGTACGATTTCTTTTGTGCTGTATTTTTTATGCGGTATATGAGTTTCAACGGTTTTAGTGCCACTGCAATGTTTTCTATCAATGTACATATATACAGTTCAAGACACTCTGTTCATTGGTTTCCCGACAATGCAAGTTCAACTGCTTTCTCTCGACGCGCAAGCAGCACGCGTTTGATTGAAGACGAAACTTTCAACGACAGTGACATTATTAATAATTTCATAGACCATGAACATGGACAAGAAGAACTGAATTCTTAAAAAGTGGATAAAATATATGCAGGATCCAGCTTTCCAACAAATCGGAAAGGCATTTCCTAAAAATAGATACCAATTCCAAAGAGTTCGAAATTCCTAACAGAGTTTGAAACGAGTTTATATCCCTTCTATCCTGTGACCCTGCTAAGGGTGTGGAAGAAATTTCAGGATCATACGACATGATGAATTCCAATTATTTTATTTATATCTGTGAACAACTCAAGCAAAAATAACGCTATAAATAAGATAAATCCATCCAGTAATAGAGAGAGAGACGAGATTCGCGTTTGAGGAGAATATGTTCAATACTGCGGCTCTTCTCCTTAATATTACTTTACAACACCGAGCTTATATATTGAATGTCTTCACTACTACTTTGACACTCTAAACATAAACTTAATATAAGGTGACAATACCTGAACTTATATGCAATCTTATACTCAATCCAACTAGACTCTGAAACTTCTTGGTTATCTAAACTTATCACTTTCTTACTTTTTATTTACCTATTCTCATCACTCAAAGTCACTGCCTACTCTCTATTCACTTCACTTCTAATCTACTCACAATTCCCTAAATCTTTAACTCGTGAGAAGTAGGCATATATATAATAAACTTAATGTGTATGTTACGTTTCCTTCTTTTAAGAGAAGATTGATTAAAATGTGCCGCCCCCAAAGAATTCCCAAGAGGATTAGTTGAAAAACACGTATAGATCCGTCACAAGCTTTGATCATAAATTTCTGGTTATCGTGACGTTTACTGACCTCTGACCAACATAAACATTTCACTTTGTTTATGGTGCTAAAAAAAGTTTTTTTTTTTTGAAGTTTTATCTTCAACTGACGAAAGTGGTTTTGAACTGATTCATCACAGAATGGAGCGTGATTTGAGTTACAATAATAGCAGTGGTTTATGTAAGTGCAATGTGAAATTTTCTCCATGTGTATGCATTAAGAAATTTAATGTTTTAAAACATTTCCACGAGTAATTTAATTATTATTTTGTTTGGAAGTACTTTCTCAAAAATTTCGTAAATATTTTCTTTTTATGCGAATCCTCTCTACCGTAATTTTTTTTTCTGTACTAGGTCGACAAAGTTTTTATATGTAAGTATTTATGAAATTTTCGAATATATTTTGTGCAATTTTTGATACGGTTCCTATCTACAGTACAAAAACAAATTCTGCTGTATGTAAATCTTTCCCAAATACAGTCATGTTCATTTTATTGCATTCGAAAGCCTTCCGAATAATTTTACTGATAGCAGAGCAAAGAAAAGCATCGTACTTCGGAAATGTGTATGCATACGTCCGGGGCACTCAATACACCGGTTGAACGAGACGGATATGTACACTGGTGACAGTTAAGGGGTTAAGCATGCCGTTTAAATATACGCTTCGACAGACAACTATGGCCTGTATGTTTTTTTGACAGTATAAGCTAGCTAAAATGTACAGCTATTTGTGATGTTATGTATAAAATCTATTTTGCATCATTTAATGGTAGCATTTGAGGTTCTCACTTTTTTGTGCTAGATAAAATTATCACTGTCGTATTTAGCTATTCTTCAAAACTTATGAAGTTCAGCAATCTAGATTGTGTTGCAGGCAAAAAGTTTGGTTAAAATTCAGACAGCCGACGCATTATAATAATATGAAGAATCAGAGCAAATTCCAGGAGTTCATTGTAAATATTTGAAAAACATTTTGTGTACATCGGGTTAACTTAGGTTTATTAAGGCATTTGAAACGCGTTAAAATCCTTTAAGATTTATAATAGTAATCACTAAAATTTCCTGCAGATTTTCTTATGAACTGCATTAGGAAGGTTATACTAAGACTAATGTTCCAAAATATTTACGTCAGTAAATATATTTCGTATATTTTACGTTTTTATTTATTTTCATAGGCTCTTTTGAAAATGAAAGCAGTTAAAGTTTGCCTTTCTCATTTTGAAAATATTTAACCAAAGAAATGTAAGGATTACATAATATACTTTTAGAATATTGAGATTCTGAGACCATAGCTATTTATTTCTGCTGCACGTTATAAAGACAGACTAAAAAATTTCGGAGCCACAGAAACGTCTAAGTATCTCAAGAAGATGAAAAAAAAAATTGTTGGAATTCAATAGCAGAAAGAGCTCCCAGTTTCATGTTTGTTTGTTTTTTGGTATAAATGTTTACAAAGACGGATGACTCACAGTGACGCCTCCGAACAAGATATGTGGCAGCAAACAGAAAGCAGCGAATTCTTTTTTATTGCTAGAGAAATCAGAAATGAATGGACATTTTAAGAAAATGAAGAAAAAAAACATAAGCTATGGATTTCTTTCCAGAAACCACTGCCAAATAATAAAGCAACAGCGACACAATTCTTTTTTCCCCCTTTTCTATATAGCCGAAATGTTTTCTCTAGAATTTCCAAATTAAAGAAATGGGCAAAAAACCGTCGACTCAGTTATTTTATTATTCTTCTTTATCATTATTTTCATTATATTTTGAAATACAATAATTAATAACCCAATTTTTCGACGTAATTTTTTTCCTTATTTGTGTAGATATATATTCTATTAATAATTATGAGTTGTATGTAAATTTTCAGAATATATATTTGTGAATTGCAGCAGTTGATTTAATTTAGATACTTTATCCTTCGGCAGAAGGAATTGAAAACTAGTTCAAGTAAAAAAAATTGTCTCAACACTAGTGAAGGCGTGTTATTACTATTTGTATAATAAATTTGAAGGAAAAAAAATACATTGAAATTAGATTTGCGTTTATGGAATGATTCAGTTTCTCAAGTTCATCATCCTTCTGTAATTCAATCTCAAAATAAAGTTATTATATCCGGTTGTGCTTTTGTATTTCCCTGCACTTGATGCTAGCCTCCATTTATTTATTTTATTGCTCCCTTTGATTTTTCCAATATTTGTATTTGACGATCTTACACCTGGGACTGAAAAAGTTAAAACAATAATGAGCTCACGTTGAAGTATATTTATAAAGTATATCACTGAATTATATCTATTTCTTACAAATAAAAACTACAATATCTTTAAGTTTTCTTTTTATTACAGCTGTACTTTATGCATATATATATATATATATATATTACAAAAATATACAAAAAAAGTTATATACCTAAGATAACTATAGTCATGATAGAATAGATTTGGCCACAGAAATACTAGAGCAAACTCCTAGCCTTAGGAACCAGGAATGCAGGTTTAAACAATGTTTTTCGGCCAGCCAACCTTCACCTGAATTTGCCAATACTCTGGGCCATATGGAAAGCAAGAAATTTTCTAGAGAAGTTTAACTATTATTATAAATAAAACCATAATCTATTAATCTAAAACGATAATATTATAGCCTGTAATAATTACTAAAATATTAAAAATCAAAGTTAAACTATTAGATAAAGACTTACCACGTAAGTACAACTCATATTCCCCGGCTATGGACAATAACAGTATCGCATAAAATTATTAAGTTTTGATAAAATAGCATTAATTCTACATATACACATTTAAAAACTCTATATTTTATTATTTATAGAAAATAAAAGTACCCCACGCAGACATATACAATTATTTTTTAAGAAAATGTAAAATATTGTTAATTGACGTAGCTTGAGGCGCCATCTGTCGATAAACTGTACAACTAATAACATAATTTTATTTAACTGTTAGGTAACTTTTTATAAATTTTGGAGGGTATCCGTGTTCCATACAATGTTAATTAAAGTTATTAAGATTTAAATATATATTAAATTTATCACTAACTAATATGTTATTACAATAAATATAATTGAAAATAATATTTCTATAAATTGATATAGAAATGTTGGAATTCCAGTAAGGCACTTTAAGAATGTTAAAATTAAAATCATATCTTTTATCATAAATATTGCTATGTAATTTATAGTCCTTAATACACAATGATACATCCAAGTAATTAGTTTTAACTGGATTACTATTAATTTTAATTAGCTTTAAATATTCCGGATAAAAATTAATAATGGGGTTAAAATTATTATTTTTACCAAAAATAATTAGGTCATCTATGTATCTCAAAATATGTAATAATCATTATTAATAATATAATTATTTTCGTAAAAGTGTAAATATAAATTAGCCAAACTATTGCTAGCAGGGCCACCTTGAGGCAAACCTTTGGTTTGTTTGTACAGAGAACCATTAAAATTAATGTAGTTTTCTTTTAAGACTAAATTTATTAGAAATTTATTATCTAAATTTTTGTAAATTAATATTAAGGTTATAATTTCTATGATTATCTAAAATTACCCTAATTATATCATTGATATTAATGGAATTAAAAAGATCTTCAAAGTCATAACTATAAACTGAATAAATATTTTTATTTTTAAAAAAATCTATAATTTCTTTACAATTTTTAATTATAGCTTTATTACATTGCTTATTGATAAATTCTTGTATAATATTATGCAGCATTTTACCTGCAACAGTGATATAAGTTTTAAAACCATTTGTTACTGTTCTAAATTTAACAGGATTTTTATGAAATTTAGGTGTTAAAAATATATATGGAAACTTAATCTTATGAATGGAAACACCCAATTTTCTATATATAGCAGTAATTCGATTAGTGATTTCTTTATCTAACAAGTCCAATCTTTTAAAAGATTCATTGTTTAAAAAGTGTTCAATAATAATATTATTATAAAAATATTTACAAATTATAGCATAATTACCAGGCAGTTTATCTATGTAAACAATGATAAAATTCTTTTGCAAATCATAAATTTTCTGTTTTACATCTTTATAAGTAAGTAAATATTTAGAACGATAGTTAAATTTCATCAGGTCTTTTAAAATATTGTACTTAAATTCATCAAATGCCTCTAAAGGCAAACCATATTTAACTGCAGATTTAGTAATAAAATTATTGATATCATTATTAATTTGTTTTTTAACGGTATTATTGTTGTTACAAATTGTTAATCTGTAACTAGTGCCTTTACTCATGATATCTTTTAAAATTCTACCCTTAATTATATTTAAATTGCCTGTTACTACATAATTGTGATAGCTATCAATAAATTCATGATAGTTCTTACATTTACAGTTATCTATGTCAAGAGAAGGTGAGCTATTATTGTAATTAAAGATAAATCTGCCCATCGTTTTATTATATTTAAAAGCTTTTTTAACAATTAAATTCCTAACAGGAATATATATATATATACTAGCTGACCCAGCCCGGCGTTGTGTGCACGGGCTTTTACTGAGGGTATAGCTTAATCCCCATGTTAATTTCCTCCTTTATTTCTGACGCCAGCACTTCTGTGTGGGTGCGACACGTACGATGTGAGTGCATGGCCCGTAAGTGCGTATCATGGCTTTCTCGTTTAACATTTTCCCTTCTCTTGACAAAATCAGCACTTCCAATATTATTTTTCGAAATTACTTTGACTTCTTTGTGTTTTCCTCTCCGCTTACCCCGGCGTTGCACGGGCTTTTACCGAGTGAATAACTTCATCGCCATACGAATTTCCTGTTTCCCTTAGGACGATAGCACTTATGTGTGTGTGTGTATGTGCGTGATGTGAGTGATTTCTTTAACTATGCCATAAAAACTCCCTTTTTCGAAATTTGTTCTTAAGTTGGTGTGGTAATTAGGAGAGATGGGTGAAATCTCAGGTGTCGTCCTCATCACTTGACCGTGGCTTAAAATTTCGAAGTCCGTCGCCAAAAACTCTCGAGTAGGTGAACAGTGCGAATTTATAAATCACTCACCCACTTTCCAATTCTTTTGTTGCAGATTTTTAGTCCTCGGAAACGAAAATGTAGCCTTTTTAAAAATAGTTGTATGTTGAAAAAAGACAGAATAGTAGAAATTTTTCAAATTACAAAATTTCACTACTATTTTAAATCTTGAAGGAAAATTGTGATTATTTTTTGAAATGTTCGACACATGGGAATAAAGTTTCATGCAATTATCTTTTTTAAAGAAGAAATCATTAAACGATTGATTTAAGTATTTTGAGTGTTTTATTAAAATTTGATCAAAAAAGTGTTTGGCTTTTTATTTTTCAAATCACTGATTTGATACAGATAAATATTTTAAATGAATCTCAGAAATTTATTGAATACATTATTTCATCTTAATCTGACATCAATAATGATTTAATTTTAAATATTATATAAAGAGAAAATGATGAAAATTGAAGCAAAAATAACTTTTTCACTCGCATTTTTTTTAATCGCCAAATTTGCTGATTTTCGCATGTTTAAGTCAGAAATTTTTGGTATAATCCTTGAGTTAGATGTGAAGTTTCAGGTGAGACAGTTGAAAGCTATTTGGCGCGAAACCATTTTTCGACGCCAAGGCTTGGCAAACTGTAAAATCGCGTATTTTTTATTAAAGTTTTTATTTTTTAGGGCTTAATTTTTAAGTTAATGTTTTCAAACTTCACACATTAATTTCGAAAACGAAGGACTTTTAAATAAAAAATGTACAAAAAATACTGTTTAGATTATTTCTTGCAATAACGTTGTTTTACGAAAATCACAAAAATTTTTTTTAAATCCGCAATTTTTAATTTTCGCCCAGAAGTTTCATAACATTATTCTACAAACGCAACAAAAGTTTCGTATGCTAATCTTAATAAATAACGAAGTTATTCAATGTTAAGTTAAAAATTTCGACAATTTTTCAAAAAATCTTTAAAAAAAGTTTTGGGCATTTTATTTTTTAAATGACAGGTTCTAAAAGAAAAAGGCTTAAAATTATTTAGTGTAGAATATCGTTTTCACAACACGAAAGTAAATTCATACGCAACAATTTCGAAATAATTTACATAAAAACGCATCAATTTTAAATATTTTTTTTAAAAAAATCTTAAAAAAAAGAAAATATTATTATTTTGCAAAAAAATTTATGCTGTATCATGGTGAAAGAAATGATCTTTCCGATTCTGTAATTATTTTTTTTGTCTGATGTAAAAAACAAAAATCGGAGGGCTGTTTAAATAACGTCGAGAATACCGAAAAATTTCACCCTCTGTTCATTCACGACGCTAGGCGGGAAAAATAACGCACAGGTTTAAGACAATTATGCGTTTTAAGGTTTTTAATTAATATGTTTTTAACTAATTACAATATCGGAATGAAAAATAGTTTACGTTCTATTCTCAGACCTACTGAATATACGCACAAAATTTCATAAGAATCGGCGACACCGTTTCGGAGGAGTTTGGTTACAAACACTGTGACACGAGAATTTTATATATTGGATATACATCGCAAAATAAATGCTCTAGTTTTTAAATCGGTTTTTGAATTTAGTCATCTTGATTATTTGTAAAAATAACTATTTTGCTAATTCGATATATTGCAATAGAAAATCATATAAAAAGCAATGAATCTAAAAAATGCTCAAAAAAGCAATTAACATTAGTCGTATGTTAATATACTTTATTGAAAATTTTTTAAAAAAGAATTTAAAAAAATTAAGATTATTTATTACATCAAAATAATTATTATAAAATTAACTGATATTCCGATTGAGAAAAATGTTTTTTCTTTCCCTTTGTGATAATAGTTGGGTTTCCCCAACCACAGTATACGAGATCCAGATGGAAAACTAGCCATATTCAAAAGAACACAATTTATTTACAAGTTTCAGCAACGACACAAATTCAACAAACCGAGTTAAGAAATGCACCAATTGATAAATATAGGAGCAATAGCGAAATAGACGAGATAATTGGAGATTTAATAATAAATCGGATTTTTTACACTTAGCCCTACTGGCAATACACTTTCTTATACATTTGAAGATAATTTCAAAAATAATCTTGTCCAAATCGACAGAATACAATTTAACAACTAATAGACCAAAACGTCAATTTAATATTAATCAAATAATCTATAAACTTCTCTCGTCTAGCTTTACGTTATCTTACGTTACTCCTCACTGCCATCGCTTAGCTTCTAACATCTCCCTCTCTCTCTCGAACTCGATAGCTAATACTTAAATACACGACGTAATTTTCTTCAGGACAAAGTTATCAATTAAATAATATTTATCCAAGAGGATTATTAGAAAAAATACGGATAGCCCCTTTGCAACTTTTTTCCTCTTGTTATTATGAGTTTATTGCAAATAAATTAGAATTGAATTTAGCTATAAATTTTAAAAAAATAAATATTTTGATAGAAAATAAAAGTTATTTATCGTTTAGAGAAATTTTCTAAAGGAAAAATAGACCCAATATCTGGTTTTTTTCACCCTCTATTTTTTATTGCTTCATTTTATAGGAAATAAACCTTCATTTGAAAAAAAAATTTTTACGCGTACTCATCTTTAAAAAATAAAATGCGTGCGGAAAAATAATCTGATAAATTGAAGTAATGCTGAATTTATTTCTGCTGTTCATCCATCCATGAAATTGTTATAATTCAATTATTTCTAGGAGTGAATTAATCATTAATTTTTGTTAAGAATTTTTTCCCTTCTTGTTTTCCATTAAAAAGCAGTTATTTTTCTTACGAGAAGTAATTATTTCTGTAGGATCGTAAAATTTATTAAGTATGACTGCAGACTATAAAAACGATAAATGCTACAATTTATATTATAAGATATATATCATGTCACAATATATTGTATTATAACTACCTTGTTGAAAAAATTCTACGTAGCCTTACAAAATTATTTTTTTATTTCTGTTGATGAAAATGGAAAAAAAACTTTCAAAATAAGAGTTTTTTAAGTATGCACATTTTTATATTTCTTTATGTTCTTGACTTGCTGGAATGTTTTGCGATAAAATAAATTGCGCTTTAGAGTATTCGGGGAAATATTACAACTGTAACTGCCGCTTACGTCATTACTTGGGGTTAGCCAAAAGTAATTAATAGAATCTCGGGGTAAATTAATATATTTAATGGCATAAGATAGCACAGTTACAAAGAACAGACAATTACAAGACAAACATTTAGAGAAAATAAGTGAAAATAAGTAAAGTTTACATAGTCCAGGATTGGACATCGAAAATGAGGAAACGCACGCTTGTCCAGATCCAAACTCTCTCTGACCGTACTGCAGTGTTTCGTACAGTCATACTTCCGGCTAAGCCCATATTGTAATGGCGGCACCTACATTTCGGTCTTGGAACTATACCGTGCGTTACACAACGATTAATTCCAAGATATTTTTCTTTTTTTGGGAAAAAGTAAGGATATATATATATATATTCAATTTGAAAATAATAATTATTATTATTTTGATGTGTGGAAAATTATAAGAAATGCGTATGAGTATCATTTCATCTTACGAATTTTATTTTATTTAAAATATATAAATTTTGAGTGTTTAATTATATTTGCAATTAATTAGTTAAGTACAATGTAGAATGTTTTCGTATGTTTTACTTAGTTATTTCTTTAAACAAATTTGTGATACTCAAAACTACTGTATTTTATATAGTATAATAAAAATATATCCAAAATTTATAATATGGTTAATTTCTTTCTAAAAATTCTTTTGGTTGTAGTTAATTTCGAATAATATACTTTCTTGGATCTAAGTTAAAATCATTTTTAAAAAATTAAAAAAAATTTTTACTGTTTGTCAAATATAAAAACTAATACATAGGATTATAAAACGAACGGTACAGTTTTCAGCGTAATTTAACATTAATGTAGAATTACAGTCGTTTTGTTTAAATTTAAATTGTCCATCTGTTGTTTTGCAAATGTACGGACAAACCCTTCGGTCCAGAAAAGTTTGTTTACCTCCATTCTTCAATAGCCCCTTTTAATACAACCTTTGAGACTTTTAATATTCATTTGTGTGTCACTGTGTGTGTTCCTCACTTCTCTCTCAGTAATAAATGTTTTGAGGGGATATTACGAAATGGAAATGAAGGAAATGGGTTTTCAGTCCTTTCTGTAATTGATACAAATATTTTTTATTTTTTAAAAAAAAATGTATCGACTATGTTGTTCATAATAACTATTACACATAATTCAATTAAAATGCAATATATTCTCTCTCGAATAAGAATGCGTTTGAATTGAATGAAACTTGATACTTGGATTATTTAGGATATTATATGACAATCTCTGTTAAAAAATTATAAAATAGGTTATGCTGAAGCTCATGTGGAAAATATATATGCCAATTAATGTAACAGATGGATTCGTCACAGCATAATTTACTACACTTTGACTTCAAAACGAGTTTCATACACAGATATGACTAGAATTGCAGAGTTAAGAAAGACGTGTCTTTTCTTTGTCATTAAACAATAATTAAATTTACTTTGATCAAATTAATCCATATGTTATATTCAAATAAGAGATTTATTCCTCCTTTTTTGATAGCTAGTTTGAAGAGTCAGTATGCGGATAACATTTACTATTCTGAGGTGCCAAATGCCCTGCGATAGCAGTATTCATTCGAACAATAGCAATATGTAATTAATACAATTAATGAGCAATGAATTTTTAGAGGTTTCATTTGCACTCAAGTGGTTCATGTGAAAGGGTTTTTTTTTGTCATTATTATGGTGTAAAACGGGAATTAACAGGCTTTGGAGACAGAATACTATTTGGATCTGAACAATTGATACACATTTCCTATTCAAATCACTGTAACTTCATTTCAACCAACACTTGCACCTAAAATTGTATTATATATATAATATATATAAGCTTTATTTTTTGTTCTCTATATAGTACTTGCACGTGGAGTGTGCTATCAGATCACACAATTTGCAAATTCAGTGTACGATTAATAATTTGCGTGTCTTATTGGGCACCTTACTCATAGTGAAATTATGCAATTAAATGCTTCACTTCATGGTGGTAGACTTTTGATGCCCATTTGTATATTTAAAATATTAAATCAAAAACAACAAAAAACTAATCGCAAATTTACAATTTATTTCATTTGAAAAAAATCCAACAATTTAAATTTTTTCATAAAAAAGTGAATATGTTTTTTTTTGTCATGGAGATATCTCGAATTCTAAAATTCAGTTAATACTAGTAAAAGTGATTGATTTACACTTGGAATATTTCTGAAAATACAGTTCCCTTAATTAAACGAACGCGGTATTATATTTATTAGGAGTGATAGAAACACATTATATCGAATATCACATTGAATTCATAAAGAAAGCTGATAATGAAACAAGTAGAAAAGTACTATCTCATTTGTAGTGTTAACAAGGAAGTCAATTCCTAAAAATTCCGATAGAATATGATGCAGTCGTGAGTGTCGCAACCATAGCAAATCACAAGTAGCTAGAACCCTTTAATTTTAATCAATTAACTTTAATTTATTGTGGGAAGACCCAAGCAATCGAATATATTATGAAGAATAAAAGCACTGTTCTTCACTGATATATATAGAACTGTCAAATATAACAAAGAACATCCCAAGATGTGGACACCGTAAATCTTTAGTTTATATAAACCAGGGGTACTCAAACTTTTTTACCACCGGGCGACATTATCGTTACAACTATTTCAGACGCGGAGTAACATGAGGATTAATGGGGGAGGGGGTGGGCGCTATAAGATCAAGGACATTTAAAATGCTAAAAATTGATCAAAATTTAAAACTCATAATTTTGGATTCTATTTTTTAAAACTGTATTAAACTTTATAAAATTCAACTCACAAAAAATAAGTTCTATACATTTTTTACCCAGTTATGGGGCAATTTTTATTTCCATTCATCAATGATCTCAATTCCCTTTTTAGCATTCTACTATCATAAAAACAAAGCTGCCATAGACTTTGGTAATTTGATTTTTTTCTTTTGACAAAGCCTCACTTATTTTTATTTCAGATATTAATTTGTCAGTGCTGGTTGATAGCAAAGACTTTTTACTGAATTCCGGACTGAAATCGTTATTATTTGCTTAAGATTTGTTTAGATTTGCTCGTACATTTTTGTTTGAAATTTATTCAAATACTGTTTGATTTTACTAAAAAAAATATCTGACCAAATAGCTGAATTTATTAAAGATTACAATGGGAGGTATATTCAAGAAACACTAAAAATTTCAGTATCAATTCATATCTGTATACTTAAGAGGGTATTCCAGTCTAGAAATCTAAAAAAAAAACTTTTCTTTTTCATGTTTTTAAAGCTTAAATACTTAAGAATATGTGAGGATTTTTTAAAATTATAATTATTTTCGGAAATATAGATATTTTAGTAACACGGCATATAAACCGGCTCGGTCGGAACGAAGCGAGCAATAATCGATTTACAAGAATTTATCGTCGGAGAGCTTACTGGGTCGATTTTTAGGTTCAGAAACCCAAAATAATAATGAATCTCTGAATTTATTAATATGGACTTTTGCACCTAAATATATACATGCCGGGACACACGCAACTGAAATTGCAACTTTTATAGCAGTTTGCATTCTTAATGAAGGCTTCATCCCCATTTTAAAAATGTTGACCCTTATGGGAATAAAAATTGGTTAGATTCCCATGCATTCATCGTTAAATGTAACCATAAGTGGATTGAGCGCTCAGAAATACGAGGTTCTGACGCTTCAAAGGAGGCCAGAACTGCTCATTTGGACGAAAGAACTTCGGAAAATGCGTTTTCTTTTTAAAGTAGAATAAGGTCCAATGTACGGAACAGGAATCGTAGATTGGAAAAATGTTAGTATAGAGTACCTTTGCATGGCTTAGTCTGCGCGTAACTTGACTAGAAACTTGAAACGCGTTTTTCTCGAGACTCTTGTCATGATATCTGAAGTTCTACTGAATCAATTTACTTGAGGTTTGACGTGAGCCTTCTCTACACATTACTCTCTCGCCCTAGTTAAAGCTATACTAAAGTTTCAATTTTCCTACTTTTAAAAAAATTCTGAAAAATAAAAGAAAGACTGTAAAAATTTTTTTTTTTTATATTTCAAACGGACGCAATTGCCGAAAAAAAAGTTTTTCCCCCCTACTTCTTTAAAGTTAAGACGATAGTATGTAGCATTTTTTTCGATAAAGAATTACTAGGAGGGTAACAATAATGGCAGGCAATGCGTGCCATTTTTTTTAAACCCCGCTTCCTCAGCCTGTAACCTTTTAAATTTTAATTTTTTCACTCGATTTTTTTTTTGTGCATTTTTCCATAAACATCTGGTAAATTAATGGCTAGTAAAGATATGTTTTTTTTTCTACTGCACCTGATAAAACACCTAAAATTCATGCATCTAGACTAGAATACCCCCTTAACAATTTCCTATATTTTTCAATACACAAAATGCAACATATTTTACTGGATACTTTTATTGCCTCCGCCTTTTGTGACTGTTGCGAAGACTTTTTTTTTAAGAAAATCAATTTATGTCATCTTGAAAGAGATCCTCAAGAAAAAGAGCACTTAAAAATTTGTACTTTGCGGTATATTGACGAGCAATTTATATATTTTAAATACCGTATTTACTCGAATCTAAGCCGCACTCTTTTTCCAGTGGTAATGCTACTGAAAATAGGTGCGGCTTAGAATGGAAGGCAAAGCATTTGTTGGATGGGGAAAATTGACTTTCCACTCCATTCAAAAGGAAAAATGATGTAACTGTCCATTCCAGTCGCTTCCATGAATGACTTATCCCAATCCGCAGTTTATATCTCCAGTATTCAATTTATCTTAAACATCGTTGCCTGCTCTTATTTAGGAAATGTTTTGTATACGCTTTCTATCAATCACCTAAACATCAATGGTAATAATATCAAGACGAGTCCACTAAGACGCAAGTATGAAAAGGGAGGCAATTTTTTATACAAATAAAAACGGAAACAGAGCAGCGTCCACAAAATTTGACACGGTTGAAACAAATATACATTAATGGCGTAAGCAAAATGCTATCATTTTTACATGCAAATGTTTAACAGTCTTTAATAATTCTCTTACATTTTTCAAAGAAACATTCGTTTAAAAAATTTTGCAAAACAAATACATGGGATGGCATGGAAGACGACATCATGTGGAAGAATGGCGGGGCCGGCACCCATTCTGAAGTCAGCTGTGATAATGGGAGCGACGAAAAGTTTTCGAAACATGATACTGACAGAATTATTATAAGGGTTCATATATGTATTTGAAAATTTTTAATACTGGTAAAATAAATGAATTATATTTTAATTTCTTATTAATGAACCTCTTTCACACATTTTTTAAATTTTTTCCCTAAAAACCTTGTAGTGAATTGGGGTGCGACTTAGAATCGATGGCGGCTTAGATTCGAGTAAATACAGTATAACATTTTCATGACAAATCAAACAAGTTGTTAATCCATATTTTTTTCCTTTACGAAATAGTCAAGTTCCCAATCATCTTAAAACGACGTATATTATTTTGATATTTTTCGCTTGTAGGACATGAGGGTTATTTTAAAAATTAGTTTCACCCATAAAATGGTCGCTACTCCTCTTATTTGTTATCGCTAACCCTTACAGTTACGAAAAGAAAAAAAAAAGATATATCGCGAGATCTGTACCAGCACGACATCGATAGCAAAATTGACATGGTTGATTGATAAAATTTCTCTCTAAATTTTTAATGCATTGATCTTAAATAACTGAATTTGTTAGTGCAACGAGTAATGACCGGGCCACTGAGAAAAGTCTAGTTGGCCACATGTGGCTCGTGGGCCGCAGGTTGAGTATCACTGGGCTAAGCCTTTACAGTTCTTCGTAAGGAACCTTAAAATCGGTTGAAATTAGTTCCACAATGCAAGAAGACTGTCCCTCCTCTCCACCATCAATTATTTACTCTATTTTACTTGTCCTTCCTTCTCTCAACATCAACTCGCATTCTATAACAAAATTCATGAGCATATTATATTTTCCTATGTAAGAAGCTGTCAGTTTCAACTTGCGTTAACAATCAAATAAGACGGCAAGTTAACTTCTAAAAGAAAGCACACGAAATAGCCCGTTACACATTTAAGAATGAATTACTTTTACTTTAAAAATATTATTCGTGCATTCGGTGCATTTCTCAGTTATTTAAAATATTGAATATCACAAATACTAAAAATAAACGTGGACATCATTTTCACTCAAACACGCACAACAACAAGGTTAAATAGGGAAAGATTTATTTACAACAACCCTACATGAGAGATAGTGTTAACATTTCAGTAAAAGTTAGAGTAAAGGCAACTGTTAAAATTTTTGTATTTGATGTCGTTGAAAATTTTCCGTTAGAGAACTAAACGGGGTAATAACATTCTTTGTGTAAGGAATCATTTAAATTTTCAAATGTTATCAACAAAAGTATTATTTTATGAAATAATTCATTGAGATATGTAATATCAAGTAAATAGCTAAGCTTTTGTTTGAGACTGACAAATTTCAGGGGATTTCCCATCTTTAAAAAAATTATTTTTGCCAAATAAAGTTTTCCTTTTTAGTACATAGCTGATGGACTCAAAAGTAATTCAAAATTGAAATACGTTAAAACGAAATTGCTTAAGCAATTGGAATCAGCGGATTAAAAGATATAAGTGATTATGAAATTAGCTTTTCATCGCATGGAGATTGCGTATTCAGACATTTTATTTTCTCCTTTTATAAATATTGGCCTCAAATTTTAAAAAAGAGCATACAAAATATTTTAAGATTTTTGATTTCAAATCAAATTACAACTGAGGGAAGTAGATTTAATGAAAATAAAAAAATGTGAAGCAATATAGAGAATAGAGAATATACAATAGAGAAATGAAAATATTTGCGCTTGTCCTAATAAAACAACAAATGCAACTTATAAAAATACAGTTAACTAAATTCAGTTCACAGTTGACTGTAAATGTTTATCTACAGTTACACAAAAACAATTCTCTGTATGATATTTAATAAAGTTTTATAGCCTAAGGTTACGAATTCCTCAGTCGTGGATTTCTGATTTTGTTTCTTTTTCAAGCAAAGCAAACATCTTGCGACTATTTTTTTTTACAGGAATAAAGTAAACAAAACAAACGTCAGTACATAAATTTCTTACACTTAATACAATAACTTTAACTTATTTGTTCAACTTTCAGATCCGAAAACATAATATATTTGTTTTTCATCATCAAAATAAAGCATTAAATAATCAGAGAGAGTAAAATTCTGGAATTCTAAATATATAATTCACAAAACTAAAAACTTTCAAAGAAGTAACTTAATGTGTGAAACTTTAAAATGAATGTAAGAATTAAAACAAGATATCAATCATTGGCATGGCCAATTAATTTTAGCGCGTTTTTCACATGTTGTATTTTACAATAATGCAACTAATGAACTTTTTACTAACAGAAAGTAGTGTGTACTGTACTTAAAAAAAATTAAAAATGATTAAATTTAAATATGATTCGGCTCATCCAGGGCACAAATGCGACCCAATGCCGAAAACCCAAGATCAATTGGTTGCTTATTGGCTGAGAAAAAGGTACGATAAAATATGGAACGCGAAGAGACGAAGACGAAATTTGCGTCCTAATAGCGCTTTTGCTCCACTACGTGAAAAACGCTCTAAAAAAATAATAGTTTTCACTAATGGGGATATGTTTTTTTTACTAGAATTTTATCACCATTCTTAACTTTAATATTGAAAAAAATACACCAATTCTTTGATTTTCTTATAAAATCTCATGTAGCTTCAAAGTGTAGATTAGTAATCTTATGAATCAATGAATCGATTCTATAATGCAATGAATCGATATAAAAATGGTTTTATTTTGAGTTATCTATATATTTGTGTGAGTAATTTTGTTCTTTCTCTAAATTTATATGTAATATCAAAAAATCGAATTCAGCCAGATTACTGGTTCTTTTAGAGTGAAACTTTGAAATTTTCTTCTTGTAGAATTTTTAAGTGAGAAATTTTATAGTATGATGGAAGAATATAAAACAGTCAGAGATCTCTAGAGAGCAACAAAGAATCATAAAAAAGGACGAGAAGTAAGGACGTTAAAATAGTGATTTCCGCTTTTCATATAAGAAAAATAACAACGTTTATCATTTATTCACACTTGTATTGATTTTAGGAGGACGCATGCGAAAGAAATGCGCATATGAACGGGAATCATTGCATTTTCTGTTGTGATCAAGGGTTCTTTACGTATTTTCAGTACACACTGAAGAATGCTATGTGTAATCATGGAATGAAGGAGTTATTGAGAGAAACGCAGAGAGAGTTTGCGTTTTCTTTTGAACTCAACTATGTTAAAATATTCCAGAAGTAGATATCTGTTTCACACAACCCTGTAAGTAGTATGTATATAAATTTGACTTTGTGAAAGAAAAAAGATGGTTTCCAAAGAGAGCATTATTGAATGCATTTTTTAAATTACTTTTCAGCACTTAAGAGTTATTTTAACTTATTGTATTGTGGAGAATTGGAATTTTTCTTAAGTTCAAGGGAAAAATTCTTTTCTTAAGTCTTCAAACTACCATACTCAAGTACCAAGCTCAAGAATAAAATAGTCATATTTGCCTTTCAAAAAAAAGGAAAGGGAAACAGATAAAAAGAAAAGGAATTTAAATAAGATTTTTTTCTTAAAAAATATATTTTTTGTAATAAAATAACGGCTTTCTTAATAGAATTTAATCAACTTTATTATTACTATTCCAGACACACCGTCCACTGGACATATTCATCAACTCTATTTCGGCTTTCAAAAGACACAACCACAATAAAATTCATTGTTCACGTGATTGATTATATAACGAATGAGTGAGTGAATATTAACGTCACATTATTTAGCCACACTTGAGCGCTTTTGGTGAAGGACCTCGTAATTTTTAACCATGGTGAAGTGACGAAAACAACACCTGAGCTGGAACCCTTCTTCCACACTCCCTGGTGGAAGTTCGATCCTCAACAGATTTAGCATACATCAGACCTTAAGCGACGTGTCTTTAGCGGTTCTTGGCTCGAACTCATGACACGCCGGTCTTGAGTCTGTTACCTTGACTACCAGACTACTGCTGTCTCTTCATTATGACGAACTGAACACATAAATAAAAAAAAACTATAGAGACCACTTTTATTTTTAGAAAATGGTTACTTATATAGAAAAGGGATAAATGCTTAAGTATGTTTTTATGATGCATAATTGTAGTTTTCAGTATGTAGAAGCCATTTGTCCCATTCTCTAAGGGAGTGGATGAATATGTCGTTCGCATCAGCGAATTCTGGTAGGTATTTTAATGTATCAATCAATGGGGTCCAAATACTGGAAGATCAATTACGAAATGAATATTATGAGTCTAGAAGACATGTTCCAATTTTTTCACAAGTTATAATACTTGCAAGTCACTGCATTTAGCTCTTTCAACCGGAAAGAGGATAAGCACTGAGGTACCTTACCTCGTTATAAACCAGTATGTGGAATCAAGAATTTCTTATAGTATGATGGGAAGACACCTTTTTAGTGTAGATCTTCTCTATGTAAGACAAAAGTGTGAAACTCAAAGTTGGACCAAATAAACAAGGTGTAACTTTAGGTAGACCGCAAACAGGTTTCCATATTGATAAAAACGTAGCTTTGTGTTTCGAATAATACATTCTAATAAACATATATAAAAGAACAAGAAATATTTAATGTTTACGTCCGGACATTTGACGCATCTTTTTTGTTAAAATCTTTCCTATTTCGGGAGAAAATTTGATATTTTATTACATGTTATAGTATGCCTATATACTGACCAGGTCACAAAAACGTGTTCGTGGTGGGTCGCGAGTCTTTGATACCCTGATGTCAGAGGATCGGTTGTGTGAGTCCCCTAGTAAAGTTGTCAGATGAGAACACATGTACTAAAACAGACTGCAATGGGTTTCTGTACTCTTTACCGATGTCTCTAGCTTCCCAATGGAAGGCGATTCAGGGCGTTAGTTGATTTGGAGGGAACAACATAACTAGCACAAGCAATCTAACACTGTTTGAAAGACGCAATTTCAAAGGTATTGAAATCGTGATTTAGACATTGATAGCTTTCTATGATTACCCTGATGGGCATGTGTTCTGTGGAGGAGAACTATCTGAGAATTAGTTTGGAACAAATGGGATGGGCAACTCAATCTCTGGATGAATTCAATAGATCAAACTTGATACTGCCTTAATAGATACGCTGCTCCTCCAAGCTCGCTACATGGGGTGGAATAAGGGCTCTCCTTGTCTGGGCTTCGTTTTCGTTAACGGTGTGCGACCACTTAATTGGAAGCATGGGAAGTTAATATCTCCAATGCGTTGCAGTTAAGGGTGGGCACAATTCCTATTAGATACCATTTTTACAATGTTTCCTTGGCATTTTTCCACGCATAAGGCTGTAATTTATATAATATATCGAAAACAAGAATTAATAAATAAAAAGAACAAAGAACATAACAACAGTTAATGTAATACAAATTTCAAGAAATATATGAAAATCGAATCAACAAAAGAAGAAATACAAAAAAGAACCTAGCAAGTCAAAAAACAATTACGGACTTAGAACTGAATCAGTGGGGTTAAACCAGTCTGATGGCGCCAACCATCCCTTTTTTCAACTCAGTAGGAAAAACACCAAAGAAAATAAATAGGAATTCAAAGTATATAAAAAGCCACAGAAAGTATGAGAAAGCAAGAACTACTATTCTACAACGATTTCTCCTAAAATCTTAAAGCAGAAAACTACAAAAAGAATTTCCTAAGAAAAGGATTCTTCAAAAAAGAATTTTACAAAATTTCTACTCACAGAGCTTTTTCCAAGAGAAGCAAGGGTCTTGAAATTAATGGAAATCTACTATTCATTGAGTTAAAAATCCAAATTATACATAAGCGCATCCTTTAAACCTGCATGCAAAGATAGAGGCCAAGAGAGATGACAATCAAATTTAGTAGGCTATAATTTGTTTGGATGTCCAGAATGTAGAAATTTTTAAATGTGTAAGATGTTGTAGATGTGTGAGGAAAACATTTAAAAACCGTGAGAAGAGTGTTATAATATAATCTTCACAGCAAGACGACTAACATGCTGACTGAGATCCTATTGTTGTGTTGTGGTTTTGGAGTAAGAAGTAACAATAAAGTTAATGTATTTGTGATGAATGTAAGTTTTAAGACGTTAAAAGGGTAATCATGATCTAAGCAGCATTGGAATAATTTCCTGGTATTACTTAATTTATCTGTTTTGTGGGTAGTTAAGTTATCACTTCTAATTTAAAAAAATCAAATTAATATTTCTGTTAATTGATAAATGCAAATTGCTGTTCCATACAGGAATTTTAATTACAGGGGATTAAAAAGAATCTGTTTTGTCAAAAATATTACTGACTAATTATTGTTAGTATAACACAAGTCTAAATCCTAGAATTCAACAATATTAGAGTAAAGGTTAGTTTTTAGGAGGTTGAGATAGTCAGGGTAGAATGTAATATTTGGTTTGAATTCACTATTTTTACCAAAAACAAAAAGATTATATAACGATAAGGCTAGTAAGATTCATTAACAATATGGTCAATTTTAAAAAAAATGCAAATACAGGTTAGCTAAACAATTACTATCAGGGCACCCTTGATGTAGTTACCTCATCTGTTTATAAAAATTCTGATCAAAACAAGGAAATTTTCTTGTAATACAAGATTAACAAGAATATTAAATTTTTCCTTTTTCATTGAATTATATAATTCCTCTTTATCATAAATTATTTGCAGAAACCTTATCAATATCGATAGAATAAGAAAAGCCTTCGAAGCCAAAGCCGTGAATAAAAAAATTAGCACGCATAGCCTTCGTGACTCTGGAATCTTTAAGCTATTTTTAGCTATTGCTGTGTGTTGAAATTTATCAATGGTATTTTGAAGTAAAGATTGTAATGGTTGAGAGAGACCAAAGGAAAACAGAAAATATCATGATGTTTTGCCACCAAATTTTGATGTAGCGCTTGCACCCACAATCTGAGTAGTTATGTAGCCAAATGCAAAAGCCCTTAAAATCCACACCTTGCCAGTAAAAACTCCAATAGTCTATCATGGGAGTTATTGCAATTGGCATAACAATTCTATCTGCAGCACTTATGAAATTTGCTAAGGAGCATAAGGTTTTGGTTTTCGATGTTTATGCTGATTACTTATACACAGCATGATTTAATGCAGATTTATAAGGGGTATAGTATTCATAATCATTAACCATTATAAAAAAATACCTTGAACTGAAGAAGACACGTAATTAAAAATATATACATATCAGTACTCAATAATTTTTTAAAAAATATTTACGACAATGTATGTGGTTTTTGAAAAATATTGCATTGTTCAACATTTTTCATCAACAAAACTAACACACACTCACATATTATATATATATATATATATATATATATATGTATATATATGATTAATCTCCTCTTAAAACAATTTTTTCTGTCAAAGGTTGTGACTGCCTAGTGGTCTGCCTTGCGGTAGCCTAGTGGTCAAGGTATCGGATCGTGGCTGGTATGTCACGAGTTCGAGCCCATTACCACTAAAGACCCACCGTATAGGGAAGCGATGCGCATTAAACTTCTCGAGAGCTCAAACGTCCTCCCGTTGGTGTGGTAGTTTAGAGAGGGGTGCCAGCTCATGTGTCATCCTCGTCACTTGACCATGGTTCAAAATGACGAGGTCCGTCACCAAAAGCCCTCGAGTAGCTGAACAATGAGACGTTAATATTCACTCACTCACTCAGTCAAAAGCTCTAATTTTTTTAAAACATTTTTGTGCTTATCAGGAAAAAATTTCTGTCTCACATTCAATTAAAAAATGAAGTGATCATTTCTTTTAAATATCTTGCTTTTACGTTCAGATATTTTTTTTACGCTCAGAAACATATATTGCAACTTAACTTTTTGAGACTAGTATATTTTAACCATCAGCAGTTGTAGTATGTCAGCTCTCTTTATTCTAATAAAGTAGGTAATATGCATAGATGTATTACGATTTCTACTGGTGGCATAAGGGGAAAAAACTTTAATTTTTTTTTTTAATTTTATTAATGGAGCACACTTTTTTTTTTACTTTTTAGTAGCTGGATTTATTTATTAATAGCTAATTCTGTTCTTTGTATGGCTGATTTTTTAAAATAAAACTGACCATACACATGCTGCGGCTAATTTACAAAGCAGCTTTTTAATGATGCCTCACATCCAACCTAAAAATAACTTTAAAAAATAAACCTAATAACTTCAGATGAAGAACAAAGGAAGGAAATTACTGCAAAGTAACTGCAGCAATGTGAAAACGTAAATTGAAAAGAAATTATATTAGTATTATCTCAAGTTAAAAACCATGTACAGTGATTCACAAAATTGAGTATACACCTCTAAAATCTTTAGACTTCTTCCAATTACAAATTAAATATTGATTTAAAATAGATAATTTTTTTATCCTAGATACTTTAACCTCTGCTTTACCATCCTATAATAACACAATTCTATAGTTAACTTATTTATTACGAAAAAAGTTAAGCGCTTCGAAGAAAAGATAGAAAACCATGCCATAAAATTGAGTATACACTTCTTATATTTGTTAATTTTGCCACCACTTTTTTAGTTTCAAATTTTGTTTAAAGAGTTTCAGGAGTAGCTGCTACTTATAACACGTGCTATTGCACTTCAATGCTTTTAAATAGTATTTTTTCTCATTAAAAATCGTAAAATGAGCTCTCGTAGAGAAACTACTGAATCTGAACGTTTATTGGTTGTAAAATGGTCGAAAGAGGGAAAATCTCTTCGAGAAATCGCTTCGTTGATTGGTGTAACTCATGGTTGAGTCCAAAAAATTCTACAAAAGTATAAAAAAACTGGATCTTTGGTCAATATTCCTGGAAGAGGACGTAAAGAAATAGTGAGTACTACAGCGAAGAGGAAGATCATTCACTCAGTAAAGAAAGATCCGAGGGTGAGTGCCTCTAAACTAGCTTTATCGATGTCCTCTACAAACGGGGAAAAGATCTCAGACGAAACAATTCGACATACCCTTCACCAATATGGGTTTCATGGCCAAACACCAATACGAAAGTCACTCATCAAGTATGTGAATAGACAAAAGAGAATGATTTTCGCCAAAGAACATCGTTTAAAACCTATTTCTTTCTGGAATACTGTAATATTTTCTGATGAAAGTAAGTTTAATCTTTACGGAAGCGATGGACGATTTAAAATATGGAGAGAAGCTGGAAAAGCACTGGCACTAAAAACACCATTATATAAAAACATATAAGGGGGGGATCTGTCCTCGTTTGGGGTTGTATATCGGGACTGGAGGAGTTGGAGAGCTTGCTTTTATTGATGGTATTATGGACAAACATGTATATTTGGGGACTTTAAAGGATAACTTGGAAAAAAGTGCCAGTAAGTTGGGATTTGGGTCAGGCTTCATATTCCAGCAAGAAAACGACCCCAAGCATACAGCGAAGATTGTGCATTTATACTTGCTGTACCACAGCAGGAAGCAATTACACACTCCAGCCCAGTCTCCAGACCTAAACGTCATAGAAAATTTGTAATTGCAATTAGAGAAAGCTGTACATGAGCACGAAATCACAAGCAAGGAAGTTCTCAAGAAGGTTCTGAGAAAAGAATGGGCTAAAATTTCTGTTGAAAGCACTAAAACACTGGTAGAATCTATGCCCAGAAGATTACAAGCTGTAATTCAAACAAAAGGTTATGCAACAAAATATTAATTTGTACGTTAAAAGGAAATTAATAAAGATGTATACTTATTTTTGTGGTGTTGTTCTTCCTCTCGTCTCAGATCTTTTATTTTTTTTCGTAAAAAATAAATAAACGTAACAATTTTATTAGTATAGTACGGTAAAGCATAGACTAAAGTATATAAGGTAAAAATTTCAATCATCTTAAAGCAATATTTAATTTGTAATTGCAAAAAGTCTCTAAGCTTCTAAGGTGTATACTCAATTTTGTGGCTCACTGTATAACAAATAAACTGAGCCGAAATTTAGTTAAATATTGCTGAAAATAGGCTCAATTGGGATAGAAGTACACCCTAAGTGCATAGAACTACTACACAAGCATTAACTGGGTTATGAAGTATGAAATTCCTTTTTTGAAATAATACCTTTTACAATGACTATATAATTTAAAATATTGTAATTGTTTTTCACACAAAGAATAAATAAAGGAATAAATATACATATAAATAAACTTAATGATAATAATACGTGTAACATTCTGCATGCAGAAATCTAGAGGCAGAATGTATCGTCACATTTAAAAAAGAAACGAGTCTTACAGTAGTCGCATATGATGTGTAACATCTGACTTGTTATGGTAAATAAGCAATAGTGATTTTAATCCTGAAAGAAATGAATCAGTTATGACTGGAAATAATTTTCTATCGAATAATTATATCTTTAATGAAAATTTTATTTAATTAATACAAGGAGTAACGCAGTTTTTTATCAAAAATATTTATTTTTGTTCAATTTTGGGAAGAGCGGAGACAATAGATTTATGAAAACTAAAGTATGATACATATACTTGTGATTTCAAAGTATTTAAAAATCTTTGAAAAACAGTGTCAATAACAGTCTGTTAGTTGTCGAAACATTTCGATTAGAATTCATTTCGAGCTTGAGTTCAGCTTTCAGGAAAGCTATGAGCGGCTCAGCTTCTGGCAAACTGAAGTTAACGTTAAAATCACCTCTCAAAATCATGGGAAGCGAGTGATAGTTTTTTTTAAAAAGAGCAAAACCACCTTCGGTATACGGTAAAAATACAAAATGCAGGAAATCTTTATTTTTTTTAACTGTTTGATTCGGAGAAATGTATGCGACCACCAAAATGAGAAGACTTGCTGGTATGTGCGGTAGGCGAGTCTCTTAATTGCTACTACAGTTGGACGCCCAGACGAGGAGAGCGAAGAGACACCGTCAAGCGCATGCTTAAAAATTAGAAATATTAGAGAAAATCAAAAATAGCCGTTTACTTAATTAGTTAGTTTTTTCAATCGAGAAATATTTTTTAATCACAATTAAAAATATTATATTGACAGTGACAGGAATTAACCTCAAAGTATGAAAATAATAAGAACTTAAATATTTATTCAAATAATTCCATATTACTTACTCCTATTTTTTTAAGAATGATGAGCTTTGTCAGACGCTTAACAGGAAATATAATTATTAATATATAGTTTACACATATATAAATATATCCTCAGTTTTCACACACAACGAGACCTGAGACTTTGACAATTGAGCGTAAGAATCACAAGTTTATTCTGGATAAAGTCTAATAAGACTTGCTGGTATGTGCGGTAGGTGGACGTCTTAATTGCTACTACAGTTGGACCCCCAGACGAGGGTAGCGAATAGACACCGTCAAGGGCATGCTTAAAAATTAGAAATATTAGAGAAGGTGGCATGGCAGGAGCGGACACATAACATTTCGTGGGCTGAGGGGACACTTTGAAACTCATCGTGGTTTGAGCGGACACATTCCCCCCCCCCATCTTAGAACAGATACGATTGCCGAATCACAAGAATAAATACATTTTTGCCAATCAAATTTAATTACTTGTATTTAATTGTTAAGATGTTATTGTGCGAATACATTTTAAGCATAGCAAAATGTAATAGGAATAAAAACTTTCAGATAAATTTTTAAAAATTAATAGTAAGTAACAATATAATGAAAGGTATGAACGAATTTCAGGCATTTTGTAGAAAACTGTATTTTAGAGTCAAATAAATATTAGAACAGGTGCAATAGCCATACAATTAATTAGTTTCATGAAAGGAAGTAATTGTACGGCTATTGCACCTGTTCTAATATTTATTTGACTCTAAAATACAGTTTTCTACAAAATGCCTGAAATTCGTTCATACCTTTCATTATATTGTTACTTACTATTAATTTTTAAATATTTCTCTGAAAGTTTTTATTCCTATTACATTTCGCTATGTTTAAAATGCATCGCACTATAACATCTTAAGAATTTAATACAAGTAATTAAATTTGATTGGCCAAAATGTATTTATCCTTGTAATTCGGTAATCGAATCTGTTCTAAGATGAGGGGGAAATGCGTCCGCTCTGCCACGCAACCTTAGAGAAAATCAAAAATAGCCGTTTAGTTAGTTTTTTTAAATCGAGAAATCTTTTTTAATCACAATTAAAAATATTATATTGACAGCGACAGGAATTAACCTCAAAGTATGAAAATGATAAGCGCTTAAATATCTATTCAAATAATTCTATGTTACTTACTCCTATTTTTTTTTTAAGAATTATTAGCTTTGTCAGACGCTTAACAGGAAATATAATTGTTAATATATAGTTTACACATATATAAATATATCCTCAGAGAGATTTCACACACAATGAGCCCTGAGACTTTGACATTTTCTTTTTAAACATTTATAAACCCCATGCACCACTCAATGTATAACACGGGGGCAAACAACACAGACAGAAGAAAGGATTACAACACAAACATCCATGCCTTCTCCGGGATTCGAACCTAGTCCCTACGGCACCGCAGTCAGCTTCACTCACCACTATTCCGGATGGGCTGCCGACTTTGACATTTGAGCATAAGAATCATAAATTTATTCTGGATGAAGTCTAATAAGACTTGCTGGTATGTGCGTTAGGCGAGCGTCTTAATTGCTACTACAGTTGAACCCCGCGACGAGGCTAGCGAAGAGACACCCCCAAGGCGCTGAATTGGTCAAATCAAACAGCGCGCGCTTCCCCCGACTTCCTGTTACACATTTCCGTCCCTTTTCACGAAATCACTCCAACAAATATCCAGCAATCGGGAGTAAAGATGTTACACATGAAAAATAAATATAACACCCTGTGATGTCATATCTTCAAAGCTATGAAAATCACTTTAAATTAAATTTTGCACGATCTAAAAGAAAAATTATCCAGATGCACACTATCATGACTTATAGTTTCAGCATGCCAAATTTCCAGCGACTTACTAATTTTGTTTTTGTGCTACACACACACACATTGTGCGCACCCAGAAAGACCCAAACTCTTTTGTTTCACTACAAACCCATCATTTGTAATTTATTTGAAGGTGTCAAACTTCTTTTGATCATTCTAGAAGATCAAAGAGATTCATTTTTTCCGCAAATTAATCATTCGAATAAAGTAATCTGGTAAATGAAATGCAACTGAAATCTAAAAAAAGGCTGAACTTCAAGAAGTGAACATTTCGAGCATTTTACATTTAATTATGATCTATAATAAATTTTATGAAACATAATAGATATTAACTACTTATTAATTATTTAACCAATATATTGATATTAATTTTAGTTCTATTCTAGGCATTACTATGGGTGCCGATTTTACATAGCAACAAAAAGTATGTCAAAAGTCAATATAATTCAGCAGTTCATTTTATTTGAAAGTTATTTTTTTTTGTATGCATTCCATTGCAAAACTCCTTTCGTAACATTCTTTTTTATTTTTAATAAACGCCAATACTTCATTTGCAATTTTTCTACATTCTCATTCATTAGAGCGTCACACACATTTCTTACAAAGTTTACTTAAAATAAATATGAATATAATAGTGTGTTTAATGTTTTTTTTTAAATGGGGATTTCAATTAATTAGGAACTATTTCATTAAATATGATGCTCAAATATTGCAAGAGAATGAAGGAATTCTTTACAATGAAGATTCAAAGAACACAGTTAATTGCCGCATAAAAATGTATTACTGTTCGTATGAGTTTCCATTACATTCAAAGCTTTTTCAATACTTTAAACATGGTAATATTTCCACACTAGGCATATAAAATACCCCAACGGGGTATGCATTTTCATAAACTTTCATCGACATAACAAAGTGAAGAAAAAGTAAAATATTCGTACATTGGTAAATTATCTTCGAAAAAATATCTTAGCTTTATAAGTGAGCAAATTTCGGAAGAAGACTGTAATATTCTTGAAAGTCATAGCGTAATAAAATAAAATTGGAAAAGGATGAGGGGGGATGAGATATATTTGTATACTTCATAAAACACAATTCTTTATAGATAGTTTTCTAGTAATTACATATGTCTCTGAATTTTAAAAGGATTAAATGCAATCTAGAGTAATACGTGCCTTATTTTTGGACTCGGAGACTTCCAAACACAAATAAGGAATTAAATTCAACGCGATAGTTTGATGACAAGTTTTTTTTACATTTGTGATTATTATAATATATATATATATATATAGTGCCAAGAAATGTCATTAATTGTTCTCACTATTTCGTTCCAAAAGGATTTTCTCTGTGTTTGTAAACTTTATATAAAGTAATGATCGAACGTCTTTAACTGTATCTAGTGTTTCTCATCTGGGTCAATAAAAACTATTAGTAGGTCTAATCCAGAAAAAAAATGTATTCGGGGATCCATTGTATGAATTTAGAGGCTAGTGATAAATTAAACATCAAAGTAAATTTGAAAAAAAAATATTAAAATAATAGAAAATACAAATAGAAAAGTCCAGAATTATCAGTAAGCAAATACTCGTATTTTATAGACCTTTCTTTAGTTATAATAGTCTGATTCTGGAAGATATACTAAAATATCATGCATTTTCCATCCCTTTTATCTTTTGTACTTGGCTTCAATCACATGACACAATTATTAGCAAAATAAAAATAAAATATCCTGATCGACTTGTTGCAGAAAAAACTGATGATCTTCGTTTAGACAAAAATTGAACAACATGCTTATACGCTTATTTCAAAACATAAGCCCCAAGATTCTCATAAAAAGGGTTTGTCAATTTAACAAGTTTAGGAATAAATCTGCATTTGTTGTTAGAAGTGGTATAATTAATTCTAGTTATTATTTTTGTAAGTAAAAGTATGTCTCAGTTTATGAATCAAAAGTTTTCAAAATTTCTAACTTATATTTTTAGTGGAATTGTTAAACTATTTTTCTTTTAGTGTAGCCTATATATACATATATTTCTCTCAAAAATATTATAATAAGGGAGATGAGAGTCTCCTGACCCCCCAGGTTGTCCTTCCTCAAAATTGGGATTGAACCGAGCTAAATTGTGCTATGACCTGTACGGTGTTAAGAGCTACGGATAACGACAGGAACCCTTAACTAGCCCTTTTCCATGATTAATCTCGTGGACCTCAATCTGGCTCTGCTGATTTGTGGGGCATTCTCAACAACAACAAAAGAAATATCATGTCTGTGCCTATGTAGGGTCCACATACATAAAATATGGAGGTCTAGAAGAAAAATAAAAAGAGAAAGTACGGAATTCTCTCTTGAAATTTTTTTGCGGCAGATTTGAACTAACATGCATCATTGGACTTGTAATAAACTAAATGCATCCCTAGTGCAAAATTCAATACCCATATTGTGTTGATCCTAACTAAATTCTAAAAATCTTTAAGTGCATGGAGTGATTTATCTAAATGCAACCTTACGTATATAGTGTACGTGATAGTAGCTACTATATTGAATCTTCCCGGGGCTAAACTTGATGAATGCACAAAGAGGATGACTTAAGAGTTAATCAACATCAAAGGTTTCACAATGTTTTATTTTAGAATTCTTTTTTTAAAGGAGTCAGGATGCTACACGTACATAGAAATTGCTATTTAAACATATCTGAAGAAATGATATAAATGATTTGCCTAAGACTACCACGGAAGGCCCCTCCACTTTTGTAAAACGGAGTTGTGGATGTTCAGAAGTTAATAGTCCACTGTCAGATTGATTTAGGATTAAAGGAAAAACACGCGGTAGAACCCATTACAATTACGGAAATCTAAAAGCTGATAAATGTAAAAATGAAATAAAGCCTGTTTTAAATTGAACTAGGTTCACAATTTCCTGTCTCATAAATAAAACACTATCCTTTGAAAAAATGATTCGACTTCGATATTTTACTCTTGGGTGAGTAAACAAATATTAACGTGGCACTATTCAGCTACTTGGGGGCTTTTGGCGAAGGACCTCGTCATTTTGAACCATGGTTAAGTGACGAGGATGACACTTCAGCTGCCACCACCTTCAAAACCACACCTATGGGAAGAAGTTTGGACCTCTACATATTTAACGGGCTTCAGGCGGGTCTTCTACTGAACAAGGCTCGAGCTCAAGGCACATCAGCCACGTATTCATTACCTTGACCATTAGGCTACCGCGGCCACATTTTACTTTTGGAAAAAAAAGACTGACATTTTATTGATATGAAAACCATATCCTTTTAGTGAATGTTAAAATATGAAATAGTAAATGAAATAATTTTGGGGGAAATGTTAAAGATATAAGGTAGAAAACATTACGCGTGATGTTTAAGCATTCAGAATAAAAATTGTTGTATAAATATACAGAAATCAAAGTACATAATTGCACAGTTAACACAAAACTTAGATAGCAAGAAAGCAAAATATGTATTACTAGTAGCACGCGTTCTCAATGTCTCAAATAATGCCATACCTATCATAATGAGATGTAAAAGAGCGCGATATTAAAAATGACGGATCCAAAATCTCATTTCAGGGATGATCCGTAATATGACATCCAGAAACGTCTTCGTGAGAAGTTACTGAAAAAGACGAAATTCAGTTATGGTTTTAAGAAGTTGGGTTGTAGAGCTTCAAAACAGTAATACAAGTTTAAAGCTAATACATTTCATATTTTAATGTTTCTTACGTTCTATACATTTAGTTGTAAAAATAAAATCATAAAAACATTTGAATAAAAATCGGCACTAAAACTCTACATGAATTGAAATGAAAATTGAATGGCTATGATGAAAAAAATTCAAAATGCTTTCCAGTTGAAATTTTTATTTTAAAGAAAAATTTGTAAATTTTTAAATTGAGTTATATATATATATATATATATATAATTATCAGATAAGAAATCGTTCTCAAGTGAGTGAATGTTTATGTCGAGTGAGTGAAATGAGTGAATATTAACGTCGCACTGTTCAACTGCACGAGGGCGTTTGGCGACGAACCTCATCATTTTGAACCTTAGTCAAGTGACGAGTACGGCACCTGAGTCGGCACCCCTCTCCTAACTACCACACCAACAGGAGGACGTTTGAGCTCTCGACAGATTTAACGTGCATCCCTACCCTACACAGCGGGTCTTTAGTGGCACTGGGCTCGAACTCATGACATGCCTGCCATGATCCGATACCTTGACCACTAGACAACCGCGGCCACTAATCGTTCTCGAAATAATGACTTAAGGAAGAGATTAAAAGCAAAAGTTAACAATAAAATTTTTTAATAAAGGTAAAAATATAATCACGGGACATGTTGCATTTTTTAAGTATTTCTTAAATCGTAAAGAGATGTTGAAAACACTAATACGGGTTAAAAATCCACCAATAAGGAGGTTCATAGTATCTATAAATAAATATGGTAAATCGCATCTTTTTTTAAAACTATGCTCAATGAGTCGTGAATAACATTGCTTTAGAATATGAAAATATTAACAAATGCGAGATAACTGGTCCATTTTTTAACAGCATTCATTTTTATTCGATGTACTTTTGAGCTAATCAATGATACTTGCTATACACGATGATTCTCTACCAGATCGACAAACTTGCCTCATGTGTAGGGGTTATAGACACAAATCAGGGAATAGCATAGAAATCCAGGGTCGCAAATGCGGTAGTTGCGAGCTATGGTGTAAAGAAGCACTGTATTAAATGGACAGAAAACATTTTATTGAAAGGTTGTACTGCAACAGGTATTCAAAATTAAACTAGAAATCATCTGACAGGACTGACAATGACGTTGCCAGGAATTCCTTATGTTCTGGAAGATTCCTCCGGCCAGTCTTGCGGTAGGTGGTGTTGAACGAAAGGTTTCGCGAAAACAAATCATGCTGGAAGCCTACAGGTAGTAGGATGAACACGTATCCAAACGAAGAACTGTGGTTCACATGCCGATCGTGTATGGAGTTGCAGATTGTAATGGACCTGCCGCTCGGAGGATGTATCAAGGACGTTACTTCAAAGAGCATGTTTCACATCACACGACCTTTGCAAGTGTGAACAGGTGGCCGCGGTGGCCAAGTGGTCTAGGCACCAAATCATGGCTAGCGTGTCATGAGTTCAATCCCAGTACCACTGAAGATCCGCCGTGTAGGAGGACGATGCACGTTAAATCATTTGAGAGCTCAAACTTCCTCCCGTTGGTGTGGTGTGGTAGTTAGGAGAGGGGGTGCCAGCTCAGGTGTCATCCGCGTCACTTGACCATGGTTCAAAATTACGCGGACCGTCGCCAAAAGCCCTCGTGTTGCTAATCAGTGCGACGTTAAGATTCACTCACTCACTCTCAAGTGTGAACAGAAGGTGACGTCATTTTGGTTCTGGCCACACGAAGAGTTAGGTGTAGGAGACACCCATACCTTCAGTTGAACATCTCACCACTCGGATCTCTGTAACTGCCAGGAGGATACGTTATATGTCAGGAATCTTTGATAGCGGAAGAATCCCATATGCAACACCGCTGTCTGGCCCGTCAGACGATTTCTGGTTAGTAATTTCGAACACTGGTCTTCAATAAAATGTTTTCTGTCCCATGAATGTGTTGCTGTTTCATTTTTTTTCTCTATTTCTTTGCACCATAGCTCGCAACTACGTCACAATTGTGTGATTTCGAGGCGTTTCTGTACCTCCTACACACCCTGAAAGTTCGTCAGTCCGATAGTGAATCATCTTGTATAACCATATATGATGCAGAATACCTTATTATAATAAAGAATAGCTTCAAAAACTTTTAAATTTATCTAACCAAAGATATATTTTAAAACTTGTTTTAAAAATTATAGTTTATGCGAAAATGTTACATTATATTTCTTATCTGAATAGGGTCAAGTTCTTCGTCATGAGAGCATGGTTGCCTTTTAATTTTTCTATTGATCATCAGGGAATTAATTACTTAGCTCCTTTTTGTCCACCAATCGTCTAAAAAATGCTAACATTTTAAAAAACAAGCAACATTAAATTAGAGGAACAACTCTTTTTCAAATATTTCTGATTAAAAATATTTGGAAAAGTTAAAAAAAAAGAAAAATACTTAATTAAGGTGGTTGAAGGCACAAAAAAAAAAGAAAAGAAAAGATGGGAAAATTAAAAGTTGTAAGCTTATTTTAAAAAATAAATAAAAAGGCACAAATTAAAGAGAGGGAAGAAAAAAAATAGCACAGAGAAAAAGAAGTGAAAATAGGAAGCTCAAAAAGTAGCTTAAAATATAAAAATACCTCTAAATGCTGTGACGATTCAATTAAAATATAAATTCGTGTTTTTGCTTACTTTACGAGGTATTTACGAATAAGGAATAGCATTATGTCGTGTTTTGAGCCCCTGAGGTGAAATACGAATTGTAACGAGGAAAGAAAATAATACCATTCACGCATTAAAGTAACGATTTTAAAAACCTTGTTTCTACTTTTTTTTTCTGTTACCTGGTGAACTATGATTTTTATCCTGAAAAAGCTTAAAAGGTATAAATCTAGTTTCCCTTCCTTTTATATTAAAAAAAAAAGATGTGTTTGTTCCTATTACAGTTATTTTCTTTTCTATAAGAGAAGACATAAAAAAAAAACTTGAGAAAAAAAACATGAAAACAAAAAAAGTTTTACATAAATATAAGTAAATGAATATTGTTACCTTTTTTGTTTTTCTTTTTTTACCATATATTTCTCATATTGTATAATAACTTTTCTAAGGTACTTGAAATAGCTGGGGAGCAATATAAAAAAAATAAAGATATATTCTTTTTAGAAGGTATCTTGTAGGGGAGAATTAGATGGAGAAACAAAATACAGAAAAAAGAGAAAAAGATATTTTACTTATTAAATCCATTCTCTTTTTATAAGAATCTCTACATTGTATAAAAATATACTTTTTAAGTCATTTTTATATGCTTTCAATTTGATTCACAGAGCTTTGATTTTCACTTGCATTTTCAAGATCTTTTTTGTCAACTCAGGAAAATCCATTCAGAAAAGAAGAAAAAAAAAGAATTATTTTCTTACATCCGATGCAAATATTTTTTTTTTATATCCCTTATTTCATAGAATTTAAGCTGTTATACACAGCACATTGAATACGTTTTTAAAGTGGTTTTTGAAAGAAATAATATATCAATTGAACAATGATCGCCATAGCAAGTGCAGAAACAGTCTTACTCTAACACTAATTCAACTGTATAACGGAATGGTATATCCCTATCTACTCCCTCAACGTTAAAAAACTTGATGGAAAAAAATGTTATATTTTTTATACCAAAGCTAATGAGACTAAGAAAAAAAATATGATATTAAATTTGAAATTTATTACTAACTACACTTCAAATTTTTTTTTCTCAAACAACTCATTTTCCGTTACTTTTTGTTATGTTGTTATGTTGTTGCTGAGGCCACTTGTTGTTGTCGTGTCCTTCCCGCAGGGGGAAGGAATGAAAGTTGCCATTGCCTGTGAGACACACAGGAGCTGATGCCACTTAATCGATGGATTCAGATCGAGGCCCACGAAATTCATCGTGGCAAGAGGCGAGGGTTTACTCCTGTCGTTAGCAGCTTTGAGCAGCTTACAGGGGACAGTAGGATATGGCTCGGGTCCACCCCAATTTCAAGGAACACCCTGAAGGATGGTCAGGGGACTCGCACCTCCCTTCCCCTTCCATCATTTCTTGAAAGACTTGCAGCTCGAAGCCTCCCCCCTTGCTGCATAGGCATTATTTATTTAGAAATATTATGCTTTCTCCGGGATTCAAACCCAATCCCTGCAACGCAGCTATCAGCGTGATTAACCACTGTATAGTATGGGTAGCAGTTTTTTGTTATATACAGTTTATTTAAAATTGATTTCATATGTATAGTAGAAGGATAAGTATATACGTAATGACCAAATGCAGGATTATTTTAAAAATAAAAATGTGTTGTTATATTGGTTGGTAGCTTACAGTAGGGTTTAAGAACGGAAAGGTAGCTTTAGTAGCTTAATAAGTTTGGCGACTACTGAATTAAAGCATTATTCAAATGATCTTTTCGTGAAAAGTAGCGATTTTGGTGTCAAGAATGTTCAAGTTAAGCTTAAGCTAATGAACTCAGTGTGAGATTGGTGGGATGAATATTATATAAGGGGTGATCAAATGAAAAGGTACGAAACGACATAAAAATGAAACAGTTAAATATTTGCATATTCCGCCATGGGAGAATGTAGCGAGACATCTCGGGATGCCATTGGAGGCTCTGACTGGGATCGGATCATGCGCGGGCGCCCGTATGCGCAGGAGAGAGCAAAGGTTCTTATAAAAAGCGGCGTCCAAGTGATGCGGCAGTCCATATGAGGACAGGATGGCGTTCGCGTTGCAAAATTCGACGATTGAGGAGCAGCGAAGTGTTATCCGATTTCTGACAGCGGAAGGTGAGAAACCGGCAGCTATTCATCGGCGGATGGTGACCGTTTACGGGAGAAATGTGTCTCTGACAAGTCTGTCAGAAAATGGAGTGTCCGTTTTCGTGCAGGCCGTAAGAGTGTGGGTGATGACCAGAGACCAGTCCAGGCAAACAATGTCATCATGAGCGATCTCATCGACAAGGTGGACGACCTAGTGAGAAGTGATCGGCGTGTCACATTGCGAATGTTGGCACTGAAGATGGATGCCAGCTATGGAACCATGTGGACAATTGTTCACGACAGGTTGCGATTTCGGAAGGTGTGTGCCGCTTGGGTTCCGAAGCAGCTCACCGACCAGCAAAAGAAACTGCGTATGGGACTAGCACTGCAACATCTGTTTCGGTATCAGGAAGACCCCGCTTTCATGAAGCGGATCGTCACAGGTGATGAGACCTGGTGCCATCACTACGAGCCAGAGACAAAGCGGGACAGCATGCGTCGTCACTTCCCCCTAAAAAGTTCAGAGCCGTGAAGTCAGCAGGCAAGGTGTTGCTCACAGTCTTTTTCGACGTTCGAGGTCCGCTACTTGTGGAATTCCTCAAACACAGAAAAAGCATTAACTCTGATGTGTACTGTGAGACACTCCGACGCCTACGCAGGTCCATCAAGAACAAAAGACCGGGGCTGTTCATGGAGGGTGTGGTTCTGCTCCATGATAACGCGCGTCCACGCGTCTCCAGAGTCACACAAATGGAACTGGACAAGTTCAAATGGGAGACGTTGGACCATCCGCCCTACAGTCCGGACATGTCACCCTGCTATTTCCATGTGTTTAGTCCACTGAAGAAACACCTGAAAGGGAAGCGCTTCAACTCGGACGACGTACTCAAGGACACTGTGAAGGACTGGGTCTCGCCACAGCCACAGGAATTCTGGGAACAAGGAATCCTGCGGCTTGTTCATCAGTGGGTTCGTTGTGCTCAGGCCCATGGTGTATATTTTGAATAAAGTCTACATTTGTACCCACCGTGTCGTTTCGTACCTTTTCATTTGATCACCCCTTGTATAAATAGAGCCAATCTATATATCAAGACCTGTCGAATTTCTGAAAATAAAGAATGAAGCAGACAAATCACAAGGTTTCGCTTCAAAGCACAGACTCTCAGCATATTTCAGAAAAGTCTAAATGTATCGTTTATGTTATGTCCGTAAATTGTGTAGTTTAGTTCCTATGTACTGTCTTTAGATGGCCTTCTCTCGCAAGCAGCCAGACCTTTGTCAGAACTTAATTTTATTTATACTTCTTAGATGGAATGCTTTTGGTTCCAATATAGATTGGAAAATAAACACTTTATTTACAGTATATCATTGCTTTTTTTTTAATACTGTATGAGATTTTTTAGTTTGAATTAGTTAAATTTGTTAATTAGTGAATATCAGTTGAGATTTTAAACCGGTTATATAAAAAAATAATTTTAAGTCATTTCTTACTTAGGTCAACAAAGAAAATTTTTTTATTTTAGTTGCTTTTTATTAAATAATTTCAATTTATATAAATATGTATACATGTGACCGAATCACAATATTAAGTAACAAAATAGAAAGCGATTGTCCGTGCAATTTTCCATCTCCCTTTCTATATATGGTGTTGGACTATTAATTTTGTTTGTTATTAATCCATTCTTTAAATTTAATAATTCCAATCAAATGGTATAGCAAAACGATCCCTATCTCAGACATAAGGCCATCCCAAGTGGGATTCGAACCCATAACTTTGATTTAGAAGTCCAACGCGCTGTACATTGCGCTACAGTGACAAAGCGAGAGATTTTCCTTTTTAGATATGGTATTGGACTATTATTTTTGCTACTATTAATTCATTAAGTAGAATTAATGAATTAATACTTTAAAAACTTATTAACATCCACAACAAGTTTAAAAAAATGAATTTGAACTTGAGTGGATGAGTAAAAGGTATTTTATTAATGATTGGAAATTTGAATAAGATATATATATATATATCTATATATATAAAGGAGAAAAAAGCGACTCACACTGACTGACTGACTGACTGACTGACTAATCACGAAATCTCTGGAACTATTCAACCTACAAACTTGAAATTTGGTAGACATGTTCCTTTGATAGAGTAGACATCAGCTAAGAAAGGATTTCCCGAAATTCGAAACGCAAGGGGCGTTACGGGGGGTTAAGGGCTTTAATAATAATTGTTTCCATGTTTACACTACTTGATGTATAATCTTGAAATTGGGTAAGCGGATTCCTTTCAGAGAGTAGAGATCCGCTACAAAAAGAGTTTGCTGAAAATCGACCCCCAAGTGGCGTTGCAGGGGCTTAGGGGGCGTTATAGATAATTATTTCCATTTTTAAACTATTTGACGCACTATCTTTAAATTTGATATATAGGTTCCTTTCGTAGAATAATGATCAGTTACAAAACCAGTTTTGTGAAAACAGACTTCTAAGTGGCGTTGCGGGGGATTAAGGGGCGTAATAGATAATTATATCCGTTTTTAAACTACTTCACCTACCTGCTTGAAAATTGGTAGGTAAGTTTCTTTCCTGGAGTAAATATCCGCTACAAAATGGGTTTTGGGAAAATTGACCCCCAAGGGTGTTACGGGGGTGGGGGGGGGGGGTTTAAGGGGCGTTATAAATTTCTATTTTTAAGTTATTAGACGTACAGTCTTGAAACTTAGTAAGCAGATTCCTCTCATAGGGTAGAGATACGCTAAAAATGGGTTTCGTGAAAATTGCCCCCAAGTGGCGTTGAGGGGACTTAAGGGGCGTTATAGATAATTATTTCCATTTTTAAACTATTAGACGCACAGTCTTTATATTTGATAAAGAGATTTCTTTCATAGAGTAGAGATCAGCTATAAGAAGGTTTTGTGAAAACAGACCTCTAAGTGGCGTTGCAGGGGAATAAGCGGCGTAAGAGATAAATATTTTCGTTTTTAAACTATTTGACCTACCTGCTTGAAAATTGGTAGGAATGTTTCTTTCATGGAGTAAAATATCCGCTACAAAACGGGTTTGGAGAAAATTGACCCCCAAGGGGTGTTGCAGGGGTTAAGGCAGATATAAATAATTATTTCTTTTTTTAAACTATTAGACTCGCAGTCTTGAAATTTGGTTAGCAGATTCCTCTCATAGGATAGAAATACACTGCAAAATGTGTTTTGTGAAAATCGACCCCTAGGTGGTGTTGCGGGGGTTCAAGGGGCGTTATTGATAATTTTTTTGCATTTTAATTAATTGGAGCACAGTCTTCAAATTTTGATAAGCAGATTCCTTTCATAGAGTGCAATTCCCCTACAAAATGGGTTTTGTAAAAACAGACCCAGAAGTGGCGTTGCGGGGGCTCAAGTGGAGTTATAGACAATTATCTCCATTTTTAAACTGTTAGACGTACAGTCTTGAAATTTGATAAGCAGATTCCTTTCGTAAAGTAGAGAACCGCTACAAAATGGGTTTCGCGAATATCAACTACCAAGTTTAATTTCGGGAGATTAAGAGGCGTAATCGATAAATATTTCCATTTTTAAACTACTTGATCATCCTGCTTGAAAATTGGTAGGCATATTCCTTTCATGAAATAGAGTTCCTCTAACAAAGAGTAAAATGAAAATTGACCCGTAAAGATGTTTGCGAGGGGTCAAGAGGAGTTACAGAGACAAATTCCTGCTTTTAATTGTTAGACCCATATACTTGAAATTTTTTAAGCATGTTTTTTTTTGTTGAATAGGGATCCACTAAGAATAAATTTTAAGCAAATCAAGTTCTGGGGGGTTGCAGGGGGTTACTGGGACGTATTGACAAAAAAATTACTTTTTTCGAGCTACAAGGACTATAATAATGAAATGTGGTTTGCATTTTTCTTTTGTTGAATTGAAATCCGCTAAGAGCGGTAATTTTGGAAAACGGCTCTCAACGGGATTACGGGGATATTTATAGTAAAACTTTTGCTTTTTTCTGTTTGATTTAGACTTGAAATTTGGCTTGCATGTTCAATTTACGGAGTAGAGATCCACCACGAAAATTGGTTTTGCGGGAATCCATTTGGTTTTTGAGTTACGAAAGAGCAAACATCATTCTATGCTTCAATTTTAGAGATTTTTAGAAAATACAAATTAGATGAGTTCTGCTCTTTTTTTTTATCAACAGGTGACAGTTACAGGTATAAGTATATTTTTCTATTCAATCGAATTCTTAATGCTAGGACTTAGATATCAATAATTTATACATATATATAAGCAGTAAAAATTTATAAAACATCATGAAATACCCAGCGAAGCGGGCGGGTAACAGCTAGTATATATATATAGGGAGAGTGTGAACTAGTTGGGAAGCCCAGTGGCTGAATGGTTAGTGCATCGCGCTTCCCCACCACAGGTCCGAGGTTCAAACCCCGGGCTGGGCAAGGTTGACTCAGCCTTTCATCCCATCAGTGGGTCGATAAAATGAGAACCAAGCTTACTTGGGGACCAAACACTGGGGGTTTCACTTCAGGCTGACCACCTGATCGGAACATCTGCTCATGCACCCCAGCGCCCAATGGTCACGTATACTGAGATGGGCACAGTAGGCTTTGGCCCTCATGGGCTGTTGCGCCATTGAGTTTGTGACCTAGTAGTATGAATTGTTACAAACATCAGTTACAAAATGCCGATAAACTTGATTTTTTGTTTTCATTTAGTATTTTTTCTTATGTAGACGAAAAATGATTTTTTACAGTAAATGCTTATTTCATAAAATACATTAATTTCTTCATTAAATATTTATTCTACAAAATGGTCCGTTTTATTAATGACTTCAATTTATTCTAAGCTTAGTTTCACTTTTTATATTTTGTAAAATAAAATTTATTAATATAAAATTCACAAATTTCCAGCATGTTATCTAATTTTCTTATTTTGCTTTTAATTTCCAAAGCTTTTTAAATATTTTAATATGTACGTGGTGTTGAACATTTCATAAACTCTTTATGGCCTTAACTGAATGGGGCATCTGAATATTTTAATAAATGACACCACTAGAGGGAATAAATTTTTAGTCACTCTTTATAACGTTAAAATTTATTCGAAAACGTATCATTCGTAATAATATAGAGTACATTCTTACTTTTAATATGCTGTTTGTAAAAAAATAATAAATAAGCTGAAAAAAGGAAAAAATACGTCTTTGTAGAAAGTTTTGAGGTTTTATTGTTGCAGTTTGGTGGGGTGGGAGCACTTAGAACTGAGAACTGATTGTAAAGAGATTGGCCTGTAATATTCGGCAAGGGTAGTGTTCTTGCCAGGCCTTAAAATAGGAACAATCGATGAAGCTTTCCAGTTATTTGGAAAGTACTTAATATTTAGAATAAATAATGCTTGTAATTTTAATAATTTTGAAAGGAGATAGATTTCTTAGCATTTCATTTGTAACACCATCTCTTCCTAGGGATTTTTTCATTTTAATATGATTCAATATGAAAAAGAATCTCCGAGGAAAGAGCTGGTAAAATTGAAATAGGGGAGGGGACAAAATGCCGGTTGCTTGTTAGGAACATAACCGCTGCGCTGAGTGCTTCCTCGACAAACCGATTGCTTTAAGAAAGAAATCATCAACAACTTATGAAATTGTGCAATCAGAGTAAATATTATAGATATCATTTAATTCGAATTGATTCGCAAGCGAATCAGCAGTGTCTTCAGATTTATCTTGGTCACTTAGTACGATGCCTTAAGGGCTGAAATTTTGGAGACATTTTTCTGAAAATTTGGGACATATTCCATAAGGAATTGTACTCGTTTTATTGTTGTACAATACTATTAAAAGTCATCGATTATCTTTAAAGAAATATGCTTGATCAATCAAATCGAATATATACCATCTTGCGAAGTTGTTGAAGGAGGATAGTCAAAATTTATCACTTGAAAATCCTTTTTTCAAAATTTGCCTTATAGAATAAATGTAATGTAATTTCCTTATTCATTTTTAAAACGATAAGATGTATGACGTAAACGATAAGGCGTAAGACATTTAAAACGATATTTACTATGGCTCTTGATTTCAAAAGTTCAGAAATGTGATGAAACATGCATTGCATAAAAAGCTATTTTTTTTTCTTTTTATCAAACGCAGTTTTATAATAAATGACTTAAAATCTCTTAAAATTTTTTTGGTATAATATTCGAAATATCTTCACTTTATTTTAATCTATTTAAAAGTTTCACAAAATAAAAAGCAACTGTAAAGCATCAAAAAAAAATTTTTTTTAGAAAAAACAGTAGATACACAAGAAAAAAGTATTTAATATTCTATCTAAAAATAGAGATACAATTTGATGTCTTTTAGAACTTTTCCTAAATTAGTACACGACTACCAGTGAAATTTTAAGAGACACTTCAACAGAAGAAATAAAACTTAGAACTCACTACCAATTCTTAAATTATTTCAAACAAAAAAAAAAGGAGAACTCATTTTCTCAATTTTGTAGTTCTCAAAATATTAATGTAAAATATAAACTACATTCGACCTTTTATGTCAGAGACGATTCCGAAACAGCAGTCGGAGAAAAAAAATGAAAAATATTGTCCCTACAAGCTCAAATTGCTAGTAAAAGCAATTTTGTTTCTAATCTGTACTTATCTAACACAAAAATTTTATCCTTTACATAGTTACTCTTTCTGGACATTCCTTCTGGGTAGTTTATCGTATTATATTGTGTAACTCGGGGCTTAAAACCGAAAAATAGAACTCTAAAACTTTCCATTTTCTAAAACTTTTCCCAAAACTTTAAGCATTTTGTCTAATGTGTGAATAATTTTATTTTTTGAGTGTCTCCCTTTTGAAATGCAGCTTTATTATAATAAGATGTTTGATAATAATTATCAGTTTACGCAAGCAATGTTAATTTTAATTGGCTTACTTATTCTTATTTCTAATTACAGTTTTGTGTTAGAATACTTTCTAAGAGTTACTGGATTATATTTTTGAATAAACTCCTCAAGAATAAAGGGTAATATTGTTATATTCCAGAACAATTAACCGTGATATGAAACAAGCAAAATTAAGAGCACATTCTATGAAAAGGTTTTCCCATTTTCGGCTACTGACATTTATTATGTGGTTATTATTTTGCAAGTTTGTCTAATACTATTTTTAAATACCTTTAGCCTTTTTTTATAACTTTTACTAAACTTTTCGAGAGAAAATATACAAAAAACAGGGTGGTAAGCTTCAATTTTATTGTTAACAGATTAAGTGAATGCATCGGGGTCTCAGGGGTGTTAATTTTGTCTCGAGGGGTGAAAATGTAAACAATTTTCAAACAGGTATACTTCTTTTAAATTTAAATTAAATAAATCGAATCTTTTACACGTTATTTACAAGTGATTATGGTTTCAAAAAAGTACAAAATGTGTGAAATATAATTATAATTTTAAAAGTTATAAGCCTATGCAAATAAGAAATAATTTTGTAATAAATGTAATTTTTGCGTCGCGCACTCTATTTCCTAAAATAGTAGCCTTTGATGCATAAAACTTTATAGAATTATAAAATGTATCATACTCCTTAAGCCCTAGTAAATTAAGAATAATATATCTTTTGTATTTCAAAATATTTGAAAAAATATTAAAATTTTTTAAAAAAATTTTAAAATGTAATTTTTTTTATTTTTTAAAAAATATAATTTATTATTTTATTTATTTAAAATTACTACGGTGTAATACGGATACATGTAACTTTATAAATTTACTTATTGCTAGTAATTAAAGTTAATACTTTTCAAAATAGCATGCGCGCAGTAAAACTTAATTAATATTTTTTATAAAAATATTTCTTATTTTCATATGATTATATTTTAAACATTTTATATATACACTTTTCTGAAGCTTCGTTTCTTTATAAATAATGTGTACAAGATTCGAATTATTTATTTTTATTTTTAAAGAGTTATATGTGTTTGAATATTGTTTATATTTTCAGCCCTCCAGAAAAAGTTAACTCCCTTGAAACCTCTTTAAAAAAGTACGCATTTACAAGCATTAACATTGTACATATACAAAAAAGGATAATAGGTATATGATGACGATAGATAAGAAAGAAGGAAAGGGGGCAACATAGACTGAGCGTGATTGTTTGGGTAGGGAAGGTTAGTTAGTACAGTGGAATACGTTTAATATGAAAACGCTTAAGACGAAATATCGGTTAACACAAAATAATACAACGATCCCAACAAACTATTATGTATTTTTATGCATTTTTCCCCTCTTAACACGAAAGGAATATATTTCTTAATATGAATAATATTTCTTAAAATGAACAAAATACGGAAAACACCAACTGGATTGGATTGTCCCATTGTATTATCAGTAGAATTCATAAAAGTAAATGTCGTTAAAGTGTACAGCCCAATTCAGTCAGAAAAAGACATTTTGGAGTTTGTTTAAAGCTAAAAAAAAATCATTGAAGCAGATTCCGATGACGAAAAAAAATGAATACTGAAGCTCCTGTTCCCATGTCATCCGAAATGAGGATCATTGTGAAAAGTAGCCCCAGTTATTTAGACGCACATTCCAATAGATAAATGAATAACAAAAGGGACTCTTTCGAACAATTGGTTGATATTTTGATGCTAAAAAAATAATACAAAGAAAAGTATCACATTATTTTCCAAAATCTCAATAAACGATTTGTTTTTCAAAAAATTTGAAAATTTTCTACTAAATTTCTATAAGTTCTTGTGAATATTTTTTCTTCATTTTATTTCATTAAGTATATGCATGTGTACATATTTGTACATATCTGTGTAAATAAAATAAACTCTAATGGAGTTTTGTTGATATGGGGTTTTTTTGCAACATCCTTTAACACAACAAATTTTTCAGACCTTTCAGTTTCATGCTAAGCAATTTTCCCTGTATTTGAGCATTAGAAATAGTTATTGCCGATATTATCATTCCAACTCATTAGCAGTATGTTTGCTGGACTTGTGTTGGGGAAAAAATTTTGAGGCGTTTTTAGCATCGAAATCTTTACTTCGCTTAATCAATCTTCTCAATCTTCAGTTTTTATTCAGATCTTCTTTAATCTACTTAATCAATATTCACTTAAATAAATAATTATCACTTCGTTTGGCAAATATTCTTGCTTCTTTCTTCTCATTTTCCTTAAGCTCGTTGTGAAGGGATTTGTACAAACCAAAAGCATGTTCATCATGTTCTGTATGGTTTGCAGCTGGTTGAATTTATGAGGGTGATGCTCGCGAAAATATTTTGAGTCCTTGTTCGGGGCCTCTATCGCCTCTTACGACATTTTGTTCTACCAGTAAGATAGAATCATTGACAAGAAGACCTACGTGTATCGGCACTTTTTGGAGGCTCTGGGGCATGTAGTACCAAAGATATAGTGCTATATAAAGTTCAGCTGTGGTCAGGCACAATTTTTTGATTCTCTGTGGATCAATTTCGCGCCCACAAGCTAGGGGGGGGGGTTGTCAGAACCACATGAAGCTTAATAATTAGAAATTTTATCAATCCCTGTGATTGATGAGGCTATTCATAGCAATATTCTAGTTTCATAACAATATTCTAGTAGTATTGCCTTCATTTGTGATCCCAAAGCTAGGTTTTGGAGCATCCACCAAAAGTCCCATTTGGTACCGAAAACTCTCCTCCACTTCCTTTTTGCTTGTATCCATTACATGTCTATCTGCCTTCTTCACGGACCATTCTTTGATATCCAACCTAAAAGATAAGCGCAGAAGGCACTGACAAAATTTGATCCAATCAGGCAAGCTGGATATGCCCAGCTCCGTATTCTCCGTAGCAATTTGCCTGGTTTTCATATAGCATTCAAGTCATTCATAGAGATAGGCTTTAAATGACCCAAATGAAAGTTTTGAAAAGAGGAATGCGCCATTCAGCTACAAATTTTTTCATCTATCGTTATCAATGACAAAACTGAACTGCAGTTGTAAACAATGTCATCTAACGTCACTGTGCTGGGTTGGAGAAGGGAGATTTACTTCTTGATTTTTTTTTTCAATTTACAGCTTAACAAATGTTTCCCATCGGTATGACGGAGTGGCCGCGGTAGCCTAGTGGTCAAAGTATTGGATCATGGCTGGCTTGACATGAGTTAGAGCCCGGTACCACTAAAGACTCGCCATGTAGGGGTGCGATGCACATTAAATCTGTCGAGAGTTCAAACGTCCTCCCGTTGGTGTGGTAGTCAGGAGAGGTCGTGCTAGTTAAAGTGTCGTCCTCGTCACTTGACCATGGTTTAAAATTACGAGGTCCTTCGCCAAAAGCTCTCGTGTAGCTGAACAGTGTGATTTTAATATTCATTCATTCATTCGATATGACGGAAAAGTAGTGGTCCATTCTATGTGAAAAATTAATCATTAATACTGACTACACAGTTACAAAAACACTTCTGGTGGCTCTCGCGCACCCTCTTACGGGGAGAAATAAGAAAACTTAACAAGGTTTACAACAATATCAACGGCCAACACCAAAACAGAAATCGTAACTTTGGAGATTGCAGGAGACAGCAGCTAAATTTAGTATTAAATTAATTGTCCATATCTACTCTAGGTAGCTTAACTGTTACAGTGATTATATAATCGGTGTCAATCACAAAATTTCTAGTCCCTGTAACACAAAAAATCGAGATACGTTTGTGGGAGTTACATACTGGGCTAAATGTTCTGTTTTTACAATTTTCAATCAAATTTGAAAGTCAACTAAAGAAATTGTGATTTATTTATCAAATGCTTGTTCATTGACCATCAAGTTACTATCCAACGAACTTTCCAATATTTCTTCACAATGCAGTCCAAACTCTTAAGAGGAGAGCACACGTCTAGATGAGAAGCGTCCATGACTCTTCCAGAAGCACGCATAACACAAAAAGAGAGTCAGTCAGATTAAAAAGAGACAAATGAGCACAAAGGCAATCATGTCCTGTTATAATCTAGACTCAGCAGCAGCACGAGGAGAGTCCGAGATACAGTTAGGTTTTATTAGCACCCTCCATGATTTATTTTTGTCAGAACTGGCAACATAAACTCGGAAAGCATTTTTTTATAAGTCCTTATTGACTTCAAGTTTTGCTGAGGTAAGAGGCATATCTCTAATATAACCATAAAGAAATTGTTTACCTACGGCATGTATTTACAAAGAAAAAAGCCAAAAGCTGCAAAATCTTTTCGTAGGAGATGATAGAACTTCCGACTGGAAAATAAGGCTCACAGGTGTTCCTCGTAGTATCCTCGTTGTTCCTCAAACCCGATTTAAACCGCCAACTGTAGGAGATTTCTATCCAAGTATTGATGAAAACTTATCACAGCATGGCTAGGGAACCTATGAAGATCATAAATTGTGGGTTTTTTTACGCAATTTTATTTTTGGGGTTTCCGTGCGCTAGATTGTGAAAACTGCCCACTGTGTGACGTCGCCATCTTGCCTCAATCAACTTATCTAGATTTACAACATTAAGACTTTGAACTGTGTACTGTAGTCAACATGATTACAATAAAATAGTCCTTGACTTGCGCTTGCAAACTTGGAAAGCTGCACCACGTCAAGCAAATTACGTGAATAACATATTAAAAATAACTTCTACTAAAAATGGTAATACATTTGATTAATAAGCAGCATTTAAGAAAAAACGATACCAATGAAATATTTATTCAGATATATATATAGCTGAATTGATAAAAAAAAAGTATCAAAGAGGTTAAAAACATGATTTCTGGAATGTGTGCCTTTTTAATATGTGCTAATATTACACAGATATAGTAATTTTCTTTAGATGGGAAAAATTCTTAAAATATAAACCCTTAAATAAACGCTACAAGGGTTAAAAGGTTTTAAAAGAGTAATGAGACAGTGTTTTAAAATGTAGAGTGTATGCACATTGATAATTTAAAATGTTACAAGCATCCTTTACCCTGAAGACAATTATTTCTAACACTGAAGTTTATTTAAATAAATGTTTAGCTGCTTTTAAATTATGTAACTAACTAAATCTAACTAATCAAATTACATTCGTCTTCATTACTTTCCCATCAAAAATCATTACTTAATGCTTTTCGATTAAGCAAAGAATGTTTAACTATAAATTAGTTGCATTTGTATTTTCAGATAAAAAAATGTTTTAGTCGCAAGTTACAAAATGGTTCTTCCTATTAGTAAATTACTTCTTGCATAGACTAATAAGTAGTGCTTGGCTTAATAATCACTGTAATTATTCAATTTTCTTTTTGTTTGAAAAACTGCTTACTTAATTCCCTGAGACAAATTAATTGAGCAGAATGCACATTTTTTTTCTTTTATGTTTAGCAATTAAAATTTGGAGATACATGTTTTCTAGATTCATCGTCACACCTGTGTTTAAATAAACGATATATATATATATATATATTATACGTAATTCTATTAATCTAATTTAAGACCAAACAAGAAATGGAAAATATAATGCTGAACAATACATATATTTATTCAAGAATCAGTGTTTCTTTTCTGTGTTTTCACATGGAGTCTGCTTTCTTAGCATTCCTTGCCAGTTTTTATCTTAATTCTGGAAGTTTCGGATCTTGTGTCCATAGAGTAATCTAATATTAAGATAAAATTTAAAACTTTCACGGACACATTTTATCCCATCCAAGGCGTCTTTTACGGTCGGCTCTTAGTCCTACATATTCCCGATATAATTGGCTGGAGTAGAAAAAGTACCTTTTTCTAGAGATAAGAATTAGAATGTCTGCAAACGCATTGTTTTACGAGGCTCTGTAACTGATATATCCGCTTTGGAGTTAAAACTCAAAGATTTTCTAAATGTATTTTCGAACTTTGTAGTCGAGCTAAGACTCCATTTTACCTCTTAATCCATTCTCACTACACATAATCTTCTGTATAAATATCAAAATAAATTGAGAATTTGCAATCAGAAGCTTACCAATGAGAAGTAGCTCAAATATTTGGTATTTATTTTTGACACTGAATTCAAAAAAGCATATTGATTTTTTTGAAAAATAAAAAATGTTTCAACATTTTAAATATATTGCTAGAAGGGACTAAAAAACTTACACTAATACTCTTAGAAGTTCTTATTGGGCTATTATCTGACCAATTCTTTAGTACGGTTTTATTATTAATTATGGGCCTCTTACTCTAACTAGAATAAATTAGAGTAAGTCCAGTTGTGTGCAGCTCAAATCATTAATGGGCTTAAGCCCAGTTGCCCTTAAAAAATATTTTGAGGTACCTTTACAACTTTTTCAATATGCCATAAACATCCCAAACTAGTCAAAAACTTAAATAAACTCTTCAGCTTTGACCGATAATACAAAACGTCTACGTATCTGAATAATAGAGAAAATAAACAAACGATAGAGAGAGAAAAAATAGTTCTTCTAAATAAGTTTAGTCCCAATTTTTCCTTTTATGTAGCGATTTACTGATTGCCATACTGAATATTTAAGTTTAATCCCAAATATTTGAGTCTGGCTACATAATTACAGACATTAGCTCTTGGTCAATGACTTCTAGGATATTCTTCAAGATTAAGATAAGTTAGAGTAGTGTGTTATGTGCCAGAATATTTCAATTCGTTCAGATATCCCCACTGCAGGTTTTTTTTTTCCTTTTTTAAAATTTTTATCATAAATGGATTAAACACTAACTCCTAAACAATTTGATTTTGAATAGATTTTCCACTTTTTCTTCATACTCCAAAGAACTGACATTTTACTGTCCAAATCTGAAACACAATTATTGCCCGAGGTAGCCAAGAGATCACTATCGCGATTGGGACTATTTCTACTTAGTCAAGGATTGTAATATTGGTGTAATGAAAACCAGTCGTGTAAAAAAATGATGCGCAATTAAATCAATCGATGTTCAAAGTAATCCCGTTGACACGATGATGAAACCTAGAGAGTTGAATGCTATATCAGGTTATTTGTCTATGGTTAATATTACGAGGTTAGCCATGGATAGCCCTTGTGTTGTTTCTAAATGTAATGCTATTAAACAGTCAATTAATTAATATAAAATTAATGAAGTAAATATAATTTAGTGCTTCATAGACGCTTTAGAATTTTGTGATGGTAGAACTATCAAAGATGCATTTCTTTGTGATTTTTTGGAAGAAAAAAATTCTCTAAAAATTGAAATTGTGTAGAAAATGTAAGGAAATGTTTCACAGAATATAAGCAAAAGAAGTTGGAATCCAAAAGCTGAAAGAAACTCCCAATGTTATGATTTTCAAACTAAGTCCTAAAAGAGGCGAAATCTCTAAAAGCCTGAAAGACGCAACACAAGAAAAGCGGTGAAGTTTTTATTTTTTTTATTACTTGAGAAATCTGGAGAATGAATCGGCGCTTTAAATAAAATAGGAAATATTTATGGTTTACATTCAAGATTTCGTTCTCAAACAATAAAACCAAATACAATAAGATACCTTTCAAGTTCCATAACTAGGATAAACGTATTTCCCCCTTCCGAATTTTTCCTTTGAAAGAATGATAAAAAAAGTCACTGGAATAACAATTTCTTACTTTATCTTTACTTTAAACTCTTAAGAAACACTGTATATTATTTAATATTATATTTATCCAATTAGTGTAAAATATTACCCTATAAATATAACATACGAATTATGGTGAGAAAAAAATTAATATTTTTTAAATTGAATTAATTATTATAATGGAACTTTTTTTTAAAAATCTTACATCGAAAAAGTAATGTAAGTTTTTGAAAACAGTGTCTCAATTTTGCAAAAAGCATGTTTAAGGCATTAATTAACCGGGGAAAAAAACTATGGATATATATATATATATTAAGATCACCGTATAGATTTTTAAGAATATATATATATGTATAATATTTTATTTTAATTTTTTTTTTTTTTTGTTTTTTAATTATCCGTAAGAATATTTTATAATAAACAGATCAGTATTTAAGTGCTTATATACGGATTGGACGCGTCTTTGCTTGTTTTTTCAATTATCGGTGCAGTGTTTTGTTTAGATTTGCTTTAATAATGTAAATGGAATAAATATTAAAATCAAACCGTAATATAAAAAAAAAAAAAGAAAATAAAAAAAGTAACCCAACTAATTAATATATATTTCTATGTGTCAGGTTTGAAAAGATTAGCTTTAAAATTAAAGGAGTAATAAATAAAAATAGAGCAAACTCTTTATCATCGCGTAAGGATTTGTGGGTAAATAAGCCTATTTAAAGGTGGAGCGAGCGCTGACGAAGGCGAACGCGTACTGGAAAAGGCTTAGCTGGTGGACTCCTGGCCGGATTACCGTCTAATGTTACACTCGGTTGCGCGCCCAAGGGCCGCCATATTGGATATTAGATGATTCAAGCAGAATAAAGAAGCATTGCCCAGATGATGTAGAGACATTGTAGAGATGATGCCCTCCTTATTTAAACCGCAGGCCTGGGGCCTGACAAGAGCCAGCAGGATACCGCAAGGAAACTCAACATATGTCGCGAAACCAAGAAAAATGAATAATATAATCGAATATAAAGTAACAACAGCAAAAAGCAAATAAACTCAAAATAAAAACATAAATAACAACAATAAAATAAAACTAAGAAATTAGAAAAGAGTTAAATAAATCACATTATTTACAAAATAATTTGTGGCCATGGTCTGAACTTAGGTACCTTATTCTCCTTGGCCAAGGTAAGGGGCTAGCCTATTATAATGTATTACCTACGGTTTTGTGTGTGGTGATTTCTGTATCCGAACCACAACGTCATTCAGTCCTTTTAGGACTGTGTAAGGACCTTCCAAATTGGTCTGCAGCTTCGGAGAGAGTCCTGTGCGACGTTTCGGATTCCAAAACCACACTTTGTCGCCTTCGTGGAAGTCGTGTCCGGTTGCTCTTGCATCGTATCGTGTCTTCATCTTCTCTGAAGCCATGTCGATTCTTTCCCTAGCCAAATGATGCATTTCCTCCATCCGTGCCAGGCCGGCTGAACAAGAGATCTGCAGGCAAACGAAGATCACGTCCGAAGAGCATTTTGGGATGGGGGATAGACAGTGGTCTCGTGGACGGCACTCCTGTAGGCAAGCAGGAAAAGAGGCAGTTTCTTGTCCCAGTCCTGTTGATTACTTGATACCAGGAGAGAGAGGCTGTTCAGGATGGTCCAATTGAACCTCTTTACCATGCCGTCAGACTGAGGATGTAAAGCTGTTGTCCGGGTTTTGTCAATGCCGAGTATCTCGCACAGTCTCTTGCAAACTGCAGAATCAAAGTTTCTTCCCTGATCGGAGTGCAGTTGTAGAGGAACTCCGTATCTTGAGATCCAATGTTGAACTAGAACCTCTGCAACAGTCGGGGCCTCTTGGTCGGATATAGGATAGGCTACAGGCCACTTAGTGAAGTAGTCCATGACAACCAGTATGTTGTTGTTGCCATCTGATGATCGGAAGTGGGCCTAACATATCGAAAGCTATTCGTTTGAAAGGCGCTCCCACATTATACAACTGGAGTCGTCCTCTGGTGTGTTTTCTCGGACCTTTACGTGCACCACAGGGATCACATGTGCGACACCACTTCTCAACGTCACTCCGCACATTGTTTCAGTAGAAGCGCTCTCGGACTTTTTGTAAGGTCTTCATAAAACCAAAATGACCCCCAGTTGGACTGCCACGGAGTTCGTTTAGAACTGCCGATATTCTTGTCTTTGGGAGTATTAATTGCCACCTGAATGCTCTTCCATCGTCAGACTCCCATTTTCGATATAAAACACCATTTCTCAGGTGCAGAGAGTCCCAAAGAGCCCAGTAACACTTCGTTGTAGGATGGAAAGAGGCGATGTCTTGCCAGCTGGGCTTTTCATCAGATGACTCTTTGAATTCTATTACTGGTTTAATTTCAGGATCAGCCTATTGATCTTTTCGGACGCTCTCGTCACACCAAGAGTCCAATTCCGATGTTGATGGCGTTGTAACTTGGCGGATTACTGGATCTATTACACCAAATTTCTCTTCGACTTTTGAGCAATATTTACAGCTCTCAGGACAGGGTCTTCTCGAAAGGGCGTCTGCATTTCCGTATGCTGATCCTTTTCTATGGCGAATTTCTACATCATACTCCTGAAGCCTTTGTATCTACTCCTCTACTTGGCCTTCTGGATTTTTAAAATCCAGTAGCCAGGTCAATGATGCATGATCTGTTCCAAGTAGGAACCGTCGACCGTAGAGGTAAGGATGGAAGTGCTCCACGGCTTTTACGATAGCAAGCAGTTCCCTCCTGGTCAGACAGTAGTTTATTTCTGGTCTGGACAAACACTTGCTAAAGTAGGCGATGACACGCTCCTGACCATCTATTTCTTGGGACAACAAGCTCTGATGCTCTCGTGACTTGCATGTGTATCCAGAATAAATTGTTTCCTTGCTTCAGGATATGCCAGGATTGGAGCAGATGTTAGTGCGTCCTTGAGCTTGTTAAATGCGTTGTTACACTCGTTTGTCCAGATGAAGTTCTGTTTCGCTTCGGTCAGCTTATGGAGTGGTCTGGTGATTGTTGAGAAATATTTCTCGAAAGAACACCCCACGATTATGATGTCATCAAGATAAACCAGGCAGGCCTCGTATGAAAGTCCTCCGAGGACTGTTTCCATAAGGCGCTCGAAGGTTGCAGGTGCATTACACAAGCCGAAAGGCATAACCTTAAATTGCCAGAGCCCTTATTCCGTGGTGAAGGCAGTCTTTTCTTTATCGTCAGGGTAGATTTCTACCTGCCAATACCCGCTCTTGAGATCTAGGCTAGAAAACCAGGTATTGCCGGTGAGTGTGTCAAGCGTGTGATCTATTCTTGGAAGAGGGTAGCTGTCCTTTTAGTCACGTCATTTAGCCGACGATAGTCCACACAAAATCTGGTAGTGCCATCTTTCTTCTTGACCAAGACAATGGGAGATGCCCAGGGACTTGACGACTGTTCAATTACATCATTATTTTTCATGTCTTTAATGAGTGTTTGGACTTCTTCCTGTTTAGCAAACGGTAGTCGTCGGGGTGCTGCTTAATAGGAGGATACTCTCCCGTATCAATTTGGTGCTGAGTTAGTCTAGTTCTTCCAAAATCCTCAGATGTTCTTGAAAATAGGCTTTGGAATTTTGTAATCAACTCTCCTGCAGCACATCTCTGTTTCTCGTCTAAGTCCGTGTTTCGTAGTAAAAATCCCTGACTAGATCTTCTGAAGAAAGGTCTGGGCTATTGCACTTTCGGTCTACACCTGTGACAGGAGCACAAGCTGCTATTACCTCTCCTTCCTTGATAGTTCTGGTTTTATCACTGTTGTTAGCCACTATTACTGGGATGACTGACTTCGAGAGGTCTACTACTGACGAAGCTATCAGTACTCCTGCTTTTGCACTGTCTGGGTCAGGATAATCAATTAGGCCGAATCGGAATTTCCTATTTTATTCTACTAAACAGGGTATTATGCATTCAGTTCTTAGTGATAATGAGATGTTGGATTTTGCTATAATTTTCTGGTTGGATTCAAACTGAGTTTGTAAGCCAAAAAGAGTGATGTCTTCGAATTTTGAATGCATATTGCTATTTTCAAAGTCCAGTTTGAAGTTATTGTTCTTCAGAAAATCCAGTCCCAGGATACAGGGATCTGTAATATCTGCTACATATGCTGCATGGCGATAGTCGATATTTCCAAACCTTAGAGTGATGTTAGCTTTCCCATGTACACAAATCTTGTCACCAGTCACTGTTTGCAAGGAAACGCAGGGTGGCGTCCAGATAATTTTAACTTTGGAGTTTCGAGCCAAATCTTTCCTGATTATTGACACATTGGCTCCAGTATCGACAACCATACGGCACGAGATATTATTAATTTGTCCAATCACATAAAGTCTATTTTCACCGCCATTCACTACAGTAATTTAGAGAATCTTGTGATGGGGCTTTTCATTATCTGGCGACCTCCACTCCGCGAGATGGCCATATCCTAATTTTCCTGTTTCGAAGAAGAGAAGGAGCTCTCTTCTTTTCTTGCTCGGGGACAGTTGTTTCTCGGATGTCCCGCTCTTCTGCATCCCCAGCACTTGAAGTTGCGTTTCTCTTGGTTCTGACGTTGAGCAATTAAAGTTTGCATTTCTTCTCTCAGTTTTTCCATGCTGTTTATCCATGGAGATTCAGAGGGCGCATCTGCAGTCACTTTAGCTCCCCGAATGGAATGGCGGTCTCTGCGACTGGCTTGAGTGGCGGCCTCTAATTTCAAGGCATATAATAGGGCAGATTTTAGGTCCTGAACATCTGCCATTCTTATAGCTTTCTGAATTTCTCCATCCTTCAGTCCGTCCACGAAATGTTACAGGGAAATTATTTCTCGCACATTTTCTGGGTGGTCGAAGTAAGCCAAGTTGGTGAGCCTTTCTATTTCGGAGGCCTACTGCAAATTTTCTTCGGTTTTCTGGAGTCTTGTTTTCATCTGCAGGCGTGCGTATTCTGTGGAGTATTTCTGGCCGAACCGAAGATCTAGAGCATTATAGAGGGAATTCAAATTTAGCCTCTCTGTGTCGGGAAGAGTCTGCAGTATTTCAGCGGCTTCTCCTCTAAGGGATGCTGCCAGTTGACACGCTTTGATCCCTTCATTCCATCCATTAGCTTCAGATATTATCAAAAATTGAGTCTTGTACACCTCCCAGTTGGTTCTTCCGTCATAGGTGGACAGTTTCACCGACACTGAAGAGGCAGGGACAGATACTGGAGAAACAGGCACAGGTACTGGAGAGGAAGGTACAAACTTGCTTTCGTTCGTTGTATTCCCGCAAGCTAGAAGCTTATTTTCTAAATCTTCTACTCGCTGTTATACAAGGTTAAAATTCCCAGCTACTTCTTCAATTCTTCCCTCAACTAGCTCTTTAACTCTTTCTATTTCTTCCTCTACTTTCTTTTCTATCTTCTCTTCAACTAATGCGATCTTTTCTTCCATTTTTACAGTTATTCTCTCTTTCACACTGTTAATTTTCTCTTCAACATTATCGATTTTCCTTTCTAGAGTATCTCTCAGCTCTTTTTTTGCCTTTTCTAGTCTCTTCTTGGCACTTCTGCTCATTTTCCAGACCTTTCCGTATTTCTTGTTGGCCTTTCTCCATTCTATCTTTAGTCTCTTCTTGACTTTTCTGCATTTCTTGTTGGCCTTTATCCATTCTCTCTGTAGTCTCTTCTTGACTTCTCTGCAAATTCTCCATTCCTTTCTTGGTCTCTTCTTGGCCACTTTTCAAGGCATTAATGCCCTCCAACAGAGCCTTCAGTTGCTCATCCATCGCTCTTGTTATCGGCATAAAATCCCACTTCTGACACTAAATTGTTACGTAGATCGGGGTTCGAGGATTTTATGCAAAATCAGTCGTAAGCAACTAGGCAATTCTTTAAGAGTGATGAGTATTTATTGGCGTAAATCTATCCTTAAAATACAGGATTCAGCAGCAAAATTCACAGAATAAATAACAGAAGGATTCCACACCTTCAACAGCACTCAGACACAATAAGCAGTTTCTAAAATACACGTATGTAAATGACACAGCCGAACAAGCACAGCCGAGCTGATCAAGTTCAAAGCAAGACTACTAATCGCTAATCAAAACAATTCTCACTACTCGCTGGTTGAAAACAGACTGACTGTTGCGGCGAGTATAGCTCTTTTTATAGCAGGGGCCGAAATTTCTGGAAAGATGCGCTCGCGTCATAGATCGTGAAATTAGTGGATTTCTCTACTAATTTCTAGAAGAATCCAGAGGGACCTGAACTCGCCAACATGGTCGCCAAGTTGGTTGCCAAAGTCGCCAAAGTGGCTAACATGGTCGCCAAAACTGATGTCAACTTGGCTCTATCGCCAATATTTCGCCAAGTTCCCATTGAATCACCATTATAACGTAAGGGACGGCGTTGCTTGTGAATATTACAATTTTAACATGAAATAAATAAGCTAGAGTAATATAAAGGCATTG